>CAJPDP010006445.1:0-11104 GCA_905336975.1 Bombina variegata variegata
CAATCGGGTTGAACTGCGACGATGTCTGTCCGCCTGCTCAGAGCAGGCGGACAGGTTATGGAGCAGGTGGCTTTAGACGGGGCTTCAAGCTATGATAGATATGCCCCTAAATGCTGATACAAGAAAAATTAGGCAGAGCCAGTTAGTTAAAAGAATGGCATACCCAATGAGTCACAGCCCTGATGAAGCCCTTGTTGCAAAGGATTATGGGGAAACGTGCATTGACTTGTTTGTATCAAGTTAAATGACCAGATGCAGTTTGTGAGAGATTGGTCACAGCAGTTCTCTTCAGAGAGGATTAATCATTGTTGGCACTAAGGATTCATTCTAAAGGAGCAGTGGAGGACCTAGAGGGTGACAAAGTTCCATGGTCTATTTTGAAAAGGTGCAGGGAGTCATGTGGAGTTAGTGAAGGCTCTAAGAAAGGTAGAACACGCTTTATCCTCTACTCTACCTGCTTTGGATTGAGAAGCCTTTCGAGCTAAGTTGCAAAGGTAAACACTCCTTTTTCCATTATATGAACTTTCTTGGGCACTTAAAAAATGCTGCATATATCAGTTGCAAAGACTAACACACGCTAACCTGCTTCTGCTTAACAATGACATATGCGTGCAAACTCTCTGTGACTGTGACGAATTTGGGGCAATGTTTAAATAACTCTGTATGCACAAATAGTAGTTAGCTTCTTGAATATGCTGTACTGGACAGACTGTTAATAGCATGCTTCCTTACTAAACAGTGTACCAGCGCTGGCCACTATTTATCTAAAAGGAAAGATTTTATCACTAATGTGAAACAGTGTGTCTTTAAACACGTCACACATATTTGCCACTCTTTTACCATCCTGTTGAGAGACTACTCTTATTTGGGAATTCCCTTATTGTCATTGCTACTTTTGCACTGTCTAGTCTGTTACTAGCATATGTCTATATGTAGGCAAGTATAAATGTCTACTATTTGTATATAGTCCATGCTGCCTTATATTTGTAATAAACTTATTTGCGTTTGCTTGAGCCCGTGTTTACATGTTTTTTAGTCTGATAAAACCCTCCAGCCCTATATCTACATCTTAGATTTGCAGGGAATTTCTTTAAAAGAGTGCTGCAATCCCCCACATTTCACAGTATCTCATCTAGCTCTACTATGTCCTATTCTTGCTCTAAATTATTCGGATTATATAAATATATATATATAAAAAAAAAATAATATATATACATTTATATCACATAGTTTGAAGGTTTAAATGGTCTATTATTTATATCTATAGAGTGAATCATACAATTCTGTTGTTTCTCACTAGTTTGAAATATCAGACTACTGTTTAACATTTGCAATTATGTCCTATTTCTTCCTATAGGATACAGTTTGATTAGAGTAAAACCATTAATTTGTCCCCAAAATTAGTGGGATCCGACTGGGCAACACAGGCTACAAACAGGCTCTTTACGCAGACGACATCCTTTATACACTTACCAACATAGACTCCTCAGTCCCAGAATTGTTAGCTGAACTATTACAATACGGGGAACTTTCCAACTTTCACCTCAACCTAACCAAATCGGAAATCCTGAACATTAACGCCCCCTCGAAATAGATTCAGAGCCTTGCCCAAAAATACCACATACGTATATCCACCTCCAAATTGAAATATCTGGGTATTTATTTGTCCGTCCACCCCTCAGACCTTTTTAAAAATAATTTCCTTACGCTACGTAGGGAAATCGCGAATAACTTGTCCTCCTGGTCAAACAAAATGTTATCCTCGCTTGGTAAAGTAAGCCTAATTAAAATGAACGTCCTACCCCGTATCCTGTATTTACTTCAAACTGTTCCTATAGCTTTACCCAAAGACTTCCTTCCCCAACTTCAACACTTATTAGAACAGTTCATCTGGGCTGGGGTGAAACCAAGAATACCCAGGAAAACATTATATCTCCCCCGAGATAGGGGCGGTCTGGGATTCCCAGATCTCGCCACATATCGGCGGGCAATTCTTTTACAGAGGCTGGTCGAACTGTCGCACAACACTACCCAAAAACAGTGGGTCAGACTTGACGGACAAATTTTTAATTTACACAATGTCGGCACCCTAGCCTGGATCCCTCCTTCTAGGCGCCCTGACCTTGTGCAGAAATACCATCTTACCCTCACTGCTCTACAGGAATGGGACAGACTTTTAGCCACCTCTACCTACATTTCCTCGACATACTCCCCACTGCTCCCAATCATAGAGAACCCTGATATCCCATATCATGTTTTGATGACCCGCATGAGTACACATTACAGCCTCCGAGAGGGAACTCTACACTATGCATTGCACGCAGGTAAACTTCGCTCCTAATCTGAAATGCTTGTACAAAACTTCGCTCCCAATCTGAAATGCTTGTACAATTTGGCGCTCTATTCTCATCCTGGCTTTGGTATCACCAACTCTCGCACTTTCTCACTCACCACAGGTAAAGGGACAGGTTTCTGAGAGACCTTACACCTTTTGAGACCCTCTGCACCCACACAGTAGCCCCCAAACGGCTGATCTCGAAGATATATAAGCTATTACTCTTGCCACCTGATACTCAACTTCCTTCCTACACTCTGATTTGGGCCAAATACCTTAATAACACTTATGATATAGAGGACTGGACACGCTCATTCTCTCTTGCCAGGCGTTCTTCTGTCTCTGCCACTGTCCAGGATATTCACTTGAAGCTCCTAACCAGATGGTATCATACCCCAGAAAGACTGCACAGGTACTTTCCATCAGCCAGCCCGCTATGCTGGAGGTGCTGCGGCGAGCAGGGTTCCCTGCTCCACATTTGGTGGTCATGCCCCATGCTGAGAGAGTTCTGGACGGCTGTCACCGAGATTATGTCCCGCAGGGCTCGGATTATGGTACCGGACTCCCCTGAGACCATGCTGTTACTTCACCTTCCCAAGACCAAAGATGAGTTCACCAGGGCCCTTCTCCTGATCATGATCACGGGGGCCAAGAGATTGATTCCTAAGAAATGGAAGTCTTCCCAGACCCCCACCCTTGACGAATGGTTCTCCTCAGTAGATGACTTACTAAATTTGGAGAGACTGCATTATTTTAAAATTAACCAACTTGCTTCCCATGACATGATTTTAGCGGCCTGGAGAGAGACCCCCCTATAGAATACCATCATGCAGCGCCCATCCCCTTCCCTCCCCCCTTTTTTTTTTTTTTTTTTTTTCTTCTCTCTGTTCTTCTCTCTCTCCGCTTCCTCCTTCCCTTTACCTCTCCCTAGGATGTGACCCCCCTCCTTCCTCCCTTCTCCCTCCCCCGCTACTCATTTCTTTTTCTCTTCGACTCTCTATTTCCTTTTCTTCACTAAGTAATCTCTTGGTAATATACTGTATGTATAAGTTTGAGATCTTTATGTTGTAAACGTTTCAAATATCACCAAGCTTTCTATACCTGGAGGATCTGGGATTTCTCCCCCACCGGGGGTCCCTGTGACTCTTCAGGAGTGTAAATTTTACAGACTTTGCTTTATGTTTTGGACACAGAGTTGAAAAACAATCTTCTTATGCACATTCCGTTTGCTAACGGTATACAGCGATATATTGTGTGACTTTATTGTATTCTTTCTTTGCATTTGTTTCAATAAAGCTTGTTTAAAAAAAAAACAAAAAAAAACATTAATTTGTAAGTTGTTTTATAACTTCTTAAAATAAAAATCTAATAAAGTTTAAAAAAAAAAAGTATTCAAATTAAAACTTGATGAAAAATATATTTTCTAATGTATTGGAATATAGTTTGTTATGGTGCCTCAATGTTGAGCGTGCAAGGGTTGATGTGATGTCAAATCTTTTTAAAAGCAATGTAAAATGCATTTATCTAAAGGATTTACATGACTCTTAAATGGTAAATTGCATATCACAGCATTTTAATCGGTGTAAAAATCTGTTTAAGAAGACTGGAATATACCCTCAAGCAAGATAGATTGCTGTACCTCGCTGCCAGATGTGTCCTGACTAAAATTGATATAAAACAGATAAAAAAAATACATATTTAAAATATTTTTACACAAAAATACTGCATCATTATAACTATACCATGCATACAGGTTTTAAAGGCAAAATAAGTTATGTTTTGAAAAAATATGCTAATGTATTAATCAATATATGTTGTCATAATTTAAATGGATAGAGTAAGACATCATACATTTTTAGAAGCTAAAAAAAAATGAGTTAAATACAAGACACAAATTTCACATTCATAGGGTATTAAAGACTCAAATATGAGAATTACAGTGTAACAACAACCAAATAACACCCCTTCCTTTCTCCCAAGAAAAGACAGTGACAGGACAATTTGGAGAAAACCAATACATTGGTTGCATTTATTAATTTGCCAAATCAATAAATGACAAAGCATAATCAAAGAGACAACTGAGTCCCTATTACCTCAGGACAGCTACAGGTCATCACCCTGAATCAGAAGCTGTGATGGAGCACCACGCTCCATTTAAAACAGGGGTATCAGGGTTTGTAGGAAACTCTTCTGACCCACCTACTCAGGGAAGAGAACACTAGGCCATTACATAGAGAGTGCATCCTTCACATTCATCCTGGCCATCACTCTGCCCATCCTTTCTGTCACTCAAGAACAGCCAAGACCTCCCAATAAGAGAGGGTATCATAAAACTTCAACCCATAAGAGACCCCAAACCAGCTCTCTCTGAGGGAAATCAAAAACTAAACACACAAGATTACAAAGGCTAGCTCCAATAACCCTACCTATGCCGTGTGAACTATTGCAACCTTAAGGAAGCCGTAACTCAATAACTGATTTTCCTGTTGTGGAAAATTGCTGATACCTATAAGATATTCTAATATTGTCTAAGTTAAGTAATCAAATTAGTTTAAACCTATGCTATAAAAAAAGAAAACTTCTGGATTCCTAGATTCCAAAACCAAATATATGAATAGACCTAGCCAAAGGGAATACTTTTCTTTAATTTTCCTAAAGAATAAAGAAGATATTCTGTGTTATTGACATATATCGTCTCAATGTTATATTTTTGTTCCTGATATCTTATATCTTTATAGTATCTGATGTCCTAAGACAAGAACATCCACTGCCCCAGAAATGAGGAGGGGAGAGTGAGGGACAGAAATAACAAAATCATAGCAAATATTCTAATTATTCCTATTTTCTGACAAATATTAAGGATCCAGAATTAATATGGAATAAGGATTAAGTGCTTATTATGGGAGCTCTGAAACATTCTAAAATACTGACTGATATCTACAAATATCTTGATCAAAAAATACTTTATGGCATCAGTGATGAAGTCTCCAGTGTAAAGAATTAAAAATATAATTTAAACAAGCAGATGTTTTATAATTAAAAATGTACATTGAAAATAAGGGATTCCCAATTTGAAGATGTAAAAAATGTTGGTGGTTCAGTAATAGAGATGAACTTCAATGAGTGGAAGGCACTGCTATGGGGGTGTTTAACACAATTTGCAGTGACTGACCTTAAGAATAGGCTAATATTGATTATTAAAGTAATTAAATTGTACTGCATATATTATACATTAATGTAAGAGGTAAACTATTTTTTGAAACAGATGTGTTAAATAAATACAAAACAATTGCCATACAAGCAAATACCGGTACATTTTATTCTGTTTACACAGAGAAACCAATCCATTTTCATAAAGTGACAATAATTCAGAGAACAAAAGTGTAACTATTGAGACCGTAGAACAAAACAGTGCAGACAATATTAACATTGAAGAGCAAGAAACAACAAGAAATAAGATTTGAAATTAGTGTATATTTTCAACCTATCGACCCATCCTTGCTCTTGAATGACTAGGCCTTTTTTGGAGGCTCCTTATATACTATGATTACACGATTGCCTGACCTGTTTCACATCACCTTCTTATTTAAACTTACCACCACTATTAGTCCTAAATTGCCCCTTTCCCAACTTTTTTGGAACGTGTTGCATTCATCAGATTTGAAATGAGTGTATATTTAAAAAAAAAAAACAATACATTCACAAAGTAAAACATCAAATAACATGTTAATAACATGTTTTCAATATAGTAGAGGGTGAACTGAATTTTCAATTTTTTTTTTCCATACTGTCCCATCTTTTCCAGAATTGGGGTTGTACATATGTATATATTTGTACATGTCTATGTATATATGTGCACACATGCATACATATATACACTTACAGTATATATACATACACAAATCCTTATATATATATATATATACATCATATTAAACGGAGTAATAGCAAAAATGCTAAAAATTCTCCAGTTTTGCTGTAACCTCACCATGCACAATATGAATCAGTTGTAACCTTATTTTTTGTTCAAACAATAAAGCTCTTTTGAGAAAAAAAAAAATCTTCAGTACTTAAAGTTTTTCTCTGAAAATGTTTCCAGTAGCGAAAGTTTATTTTTTATAGTTTTTTGTTTTTTTACTTCATTCTTCCTGTAGCTATTGTGCTTTCTTCTTCATTTGAGACTATAACACTTGTATGTTTTGCCATTTTTTTAATTTTTTTTTACCAATGTCCATTTCTATATCTGTCCATATATTGGCTACGTCATGGAACATCTTACTAAAAGAAAATTCTCTAAAAGAGAATGGAATGTTACAAAATGTATTACTATGCTTTATTTTTTTTTATTTTTTTTAAATAGAGATTTCTGTGCTGAATAACACAAGCTATGTTTGTGTGAGTTTTACCTAAAATTAGAAATAATTTTTACCATGTATAAGTACTGCCCATTCATGTACTAAACATGACCAATTTTGAGCAATATGTACCTTTAATGACTGTATCTGATTTCTAACTTTTCTCCTAATTAGCTCAGATTTTCATGATTTCTAAACACAATTATAGATCTTCTGAAATAATACAATTCAAAGGGTATTTCTCTAGCTATCATTGGTTTTTTTTAATGTCCTACTACTATATCATCTGGGAAATGTTTTAGTTATGTTTAAAAAAAAAAAAATTGTCTGACCTATTGCTTTTTGAATAATCATCTAATTTTCCTTATGGTTTAGCAATTTAAAAAAAAAACAAATATCTTGGAACAGTGCAGCACTTAAATGAAAACCGTTTTGAGCTGTATGATACTAAAGCATTGCTCCTTCCCCACACAACACACTATTTTCCTATAATCCCTAACCAGCTGTGGTACATGTATAGAGTCACCTACTCAGCTACCACTGGCTGCAATAGTATTAGCTATGCAGAGTGGACAACACAGAAGGAAACCATTTTCTGCTTATTTTAGCAAAAATAAAGTGTAGAGAGACAAAAAAGAAGAAGAAGCTGACATCCTGCCTTGATAGATGTGCTCTGTAGCAGATTACTATTCCTGCACAGCCTGGGTTACCCTGGAAACAAACTAGTCTCTGCAGACAAGGTGCTAGCGACACACTTGCAACATTATTAGTTTCGGCGCCCAAGGCTCTGATTAGAAGAGAGCGCTCTGGTGCGTATCTGCCCTCGGCCATTTTTGCATTATCTGATTGGTCCGTGTGTCCGTGAGGGACAGGAAGCACAACCAATCGAATAATGTTGCAAGTGTGTTGCTAGCGCCTAGTCTCTGCAGTGAGGACAGCTGAAACTTACATTTCTTACACTGCTCCATTACAAATTGTTTTAGTTAACTCGCCTAAACTAGCTTTACTTAACAAGTTGCCTTATTTCTAGTAATAAAGACAACTGTTATTTTCTATACACAGTAAAGGGCTAGATTACATGTGGAGAGCTAACTGCGCTATCATTAAAACCTTTTGCTTGAGTTGGGTTGCACTGGTATTATGAGTTGAAAATAAAAACGTATCCCTCCAGCGATAGCCCGACTCTCGCAAAAAGCCAAACTTACACTATTGCGCGATAACCTACCGCCCCATGGAAGTCAATGGAGCCAAAAAAGTGGAAAAAACTAACACCCTACTTGCGCGCTTACACGAAACGTCATAAGACCCCTACTCTAATAACCCCTAAACTCCCACATAGCCCACCGCAAAGTCTGCACTACACTATTAACCCCTAAACCGCAAGCCCCCACAACAAAAACTACCTATGTACACTAATAACCTCTAAACCACCAACCCCCCAACACAAAGTAACCCACTAAAATCTAAATCCCCTAACCTAACACCCCCTAAGTTAACCCAAAATAGACTAACCCCAGCTTTACATAACTATCTTTAAAAAAATTAAAACTTACCTTTAAAAAAATAACAAATTACAAAAATAAAAAAAGAATTATGCCTATTCTAAAACCCAAAATAAAAAACCCACCCCAAAACTAAACTACAAATATACCTTAAAAGGGCCATTTGTAGGGCATTGTCCTAAAGTGATAAAGCTCTTTTTCTGAAAAAAATACATTAACAAAAATCAACCCTCTAACATTAAGCCCCCCACCCCCAAAAAATCAAACAAAAAACTAACTAAAAAAACTTACTATGAAAAGTGCCCTGAAAAGGGCATTTGGATGGGCATTGCCATTAAAAGGGACATTTAGCTCTTTTGCTGCCTAGAGTTAACAAAAAACAAAAAAAAACTAATAAAAAAAAACAAAAAAACTAACTCTAAACCCCTAGATGGTACTCACCGAAGATGATGGTGGCAGCGCTCCATCATCTTCCCGGGCAGTGGTCCTTCATCATCCCAGCAGCGATCCATCTTCTTATCTTTATCCCAGTAGGCGGTAGAGGTCTTCATTCATCTTCAACACGGAGGTCCTCTTCATGCAGTCACCAGCTACACACTGAATTTTGAATACGAGGTACCTCTTTTATATACGGGTACCCTGTCATTCCTATTGGCCTATTTGCATGTTTAAATTCAAATAAGCCAAAAGAATGAAAGCTTTTTCTATTGGCTATTATGAATTTGAACATGCAAATCAGCCAGTTTGCTTGAAGAGTTGTTAAAAAAAAAGGAGCTAACTGAGGGTAATTTTATTATCACATCCATTTTGGAAATTTTTCATGAAGCCATAATCAGTAGAATAAATAAAGCTGAAATACGAGTTCATATTTACCCAACCTTGTCAAGTCCTTCGGTAAAAACCAAACCCCAATAAACAACGATGACACATTTTCTGGGTATGAAAAGGCCACAGCTTATTTATTAAACCATCTTAAATTACAACCTTAAAATATAAAACTGTTAGAAACCCCAACTACAGTGCTTTCCCTTTCCCAATAACAGGCCTTTTAAACCATTCTAAGACATGCCAATACATTTTTACTCTACTGATAACTTCACAGGCGGTACCTGCCACATCATAACGGGCGTAAGTGCTAGTACTCCACCACTGCTGTGACAACACCTAATACTCCAACCTCAACAAGTAGGAAGGGCTGGCGAGAACGTTTCTTATCTATTTGGTACATAAAAAGCGAGTTATACTTCTGCTGCAGAGGTTTATAAACCCCTCCTACATCTACCCAGCCCCTGCCCTTAACTTGACCTAATGTCCTTCTTCCAAGTGGGGTCAATTAACCCCTTCTTCCATTAATGTCATCCGGGCTTTTCCATTCCAGCAGAATATATTACCCTAACAACTTCAGATTTAAACATAAAAGCATATTAATGTGAAACTTCTTTGAAAAAATATACTTTCTTCCACAATAAAACATGCAAATTTGAGGTAGCTCAGATTTACGTACGTTATCGGTTATTAGTTTTAAAGGGACATAATAAAGAAAATGGAAATGTGTATGAGCACATTTCATTTTTGAATAAAATATTTTTAATTTGTATGAGCAAAAATGCTTCTAACAAAAAAAAAATGATTGCTTCAGTAAATATGTACATATGCAGGGGCGGACTGACAAGTCAGGCAAATCAGCCCTTACCCGAGGGCCCCATATCTTAAGGGGGCCCTACCCCATGCATGATGAAATACTGCCGCAGCCCGCATTTTTTTTTGTTTTTTTTAATTAAAATTACAACAATATTTTTTTTTCTCATTTGGATTTTCTACTGGAGGTCGGGGGTCCACTTTCACTTGTGTGGCCGGTGGTCCACGTCACTTGTGTGGCCGGTGGTGGGTCTGGGACCAGGTGATAGAGATTATATCGTTATCATGTGGCTCCTACTCAGCTCCACATGTGTCGGCTATGCGCACACTGACTCATGCAGTACGTACTTGTTAGAGGCGGCACAGTGACAGCAGCAGACAGTCAGTATAGAAGCGTGTGGGCATGTGGTGAACTGAGCAGGAGGACTGAGCAGTCAGGAGAGAGAAGATGCCGCCGGAATCCGGATCATCAGATCTCTGAGGGAGTACCCTATAGTCAAGAAACTACTGATAAATTAAGAGGCATCGGCAGGGGCACTGGCAGTATCAGAAGACAGAGGCTGGACAGCCTGCTTCTAGGAAAAATCAAAGTATTTACAGTGTTCCCAATGTAATATGAAGTGCAAATGAATACTGCATTATCCCCCAGAGTTCTACCTACTTGGATGTTAGCTACTTTAGGTTGGTGGTTTTGATTTCAATGCCCTGTGGCTTTATTAACGTTCAGTTGCTTGAAAATGAACATTATTCCCTTTCCTGCTTGGAGTTAATGTTAGATTAAATACTGAGATTCAGCTACCTTTACAAATCCCTAACAGTATTTGTTGTAGAGAAGATATAACGTGGCAATTACTTGTTCTTTCCCCTTACTTGTTAAGTGCTGCATGTCTGATAAAGCTTTTGTAACCAGCCTCCTCTACTATTTTTTAGCACTGTTCTGTAACTCAGGAGCACTGCAGGAAAAAACATTCTCTGAGCACTTTTTCACCAGTCTCAATCTGTGTTTTTTTAACATGTGGCTGCCAAAACTGAGAAGCTTATGTTTAAAGGGACATTCAATTCAAAATGTTTGTTTAAGACAGAAGTAAATTCGATTTTTCCCCCATTTATTTTTCTATGTATTTATTTATTTATTTACTGTACCTACTATTATTAGTGTACTTTTTAGGAGATCAAACCCAGATAGGCTAGAGATCTCATCCAATGGTGAGGGGATGGAACCGTGTCCGTGCAGCATGTGTGTAGAGGGAGGGGAGGGGTGCAACCATGCAGCG
>CAJPDP010006487.1:0-12605 GCA_905336975.1 Bombina variegata variegata
AGGAGGAGAGCATTAGGATTCTACAGCGCTCAGTTTACAAGCCATTTGCTTAAAAGCTATCAATATATTTTATGGGCTATTAAGCCCCTTGGCATTGAATGAGATCAGTTAAAGAGGACGTGGCTGTGACATCTCTGTGTCGGTAATTTAGATATGGGGCCTTGTTGTTGGGGAGTACTGTACAAAGAAGGTTGGGTGGATGTGTCTGTGTAGAGAGGGTGTCCGGAATGTCAAGGAAATGCTGGAGAGAGCTCTAGTTCCCATCACCAACGCGTTTGGTTGTGATGTCTTGTCAGCAGAGTAAAAGTAAGTCACAATTAGGTGAGAGGTGTGGGGTATGACAATAGCGTAAAGAACCAAGGTATACAAACAGTTTTGCCAAACAATTTTGCTACACAAGTATCAAGAATAAACATTATGAGCTGTATAACAACAAAATTAACAATAAAGAAACAAATAAGTATAACAATCAGGGCAGTATCCCGCCCCCAAAACCCAAGCAAGTAAAAAATAAACATATATGATATACGACCTGAAGCCATTGTAGATTAGTGAGAGTCCCCTCGAGCAGGTGGTTGTGAACAGTCAGTAAGCAGGCCAGGATCCCTGTGGCCTGAGTTAGCACTTGCCATAATCAATTGCCTTTCAGTGTCTGGTCCTGGTATCTCATCTGGTGGACTCCACGTATCCACAGGTTGTTCCTCCTACCCTTATTATCCAGATCCTCTACTTTCTCTAGAAGATAGTGTTTAGGCAGGAATAGAAGGAAGTTCACAGCACCCCAAAAAATCTTGTTGCAATTTTATAAGTGAAAAACAGCGACGTTTTGGGGTCACAGCATGAGTAAGGGGCTGTGACCTCAAAACGTCGCTGTTTTTCACTTACAAAATTGCAACAAGATTTGTTGGAGTGCTGTGAACTCCTATTCCTGCTTATTGCTGAAGGACTTGGCAGTGTCCTCATATTACACGGGCACCCTCCTTCTATTGTGATGCACCCATTTCTCTTTGTTAGAAGATGATGTATGGTCTCGTCCTGTTCATATACTATAGGAGATATATGTTGGATGTCATTGTCCATTGTATTATGGTTTTCTTCCAAGTTAGTGACTCTTTACTTCACTCTTGTCAAGTCCCTTTTTAGATCACCATACCAGGTCTTTAACTCTGACATAATTTCCTTGATGTCATCCTTGGTACAGAGTGACTTTAGATCTTCTTTAGTGAGGCCTGGGGTGTTAGACGTTAGAGAAGTTTGGTTCTGCGATGTGTCTGACTGCAAATGGTTGTTTGAGGCAGAAGTAGAGGAAGCCAGATTGGGGTCAGTTGGTTTTAAATATTGTTGTAAAATTTTGGAATTCAAAGAACCATCTGGCATATTCTGTATATTGCAGTGTCGTGGAGGAGTGTAGAAGTAGACAGATCAGTATTTGGTATTAGAGAAGCTGTGCGTTCTGCATGGAGACATATCAGGCCAAAAAGTTAAGGAGTGGTGGTGAAGGCACTTATGGAGTGAAAAGTGGGTCTACAACAACTTAGCCCTCTGTTGCTGGTTGCACTAGTTAGTGTGATGTCTTGGGGAGTCTAGAAGTGCTGTGGTCTTATGGCTGGTGGAGCAGCTTATCCTGTGTATATCAGGGCGTATTACTGCAGTGTGGTGTGCTGCATATCTCCTAGGAGTAAGAAATAGGTCCACAGTAACTGGCTGCACTGACTTGTGTGGAGTCTTGTGGGTTCTGGAAGTGCTGCGGTCTTATGACTGATGAGGCAGCTTACCCGGTATATAACAGGGTGTGTTATTGCAGAATGGTATGCTGCTTGCCTCTAGGATAGGCCTCCCTGGTAACAACCCTGAAGATGGATTAGTAAATGCTTCCAGAAGGGTCTTATGGCCGGAGTGAATAAACTGTGAGTGCAAAGTGTACCCCTTAACATTAGCTGAGATTCCTTTTTGTATAGGATCGAACTTGCCTGCTCTCTGCAGCCTAAGGAGCTCCGGTTATGCCACGTGGTGTAGGCCTCCACTCCGGTCCTCCTGGTTCCGCCAAGCAGCGTCTGTCTGCACCTGTTTGCAGATCAATTTGTGGTCCGCTCTGTTTTTCAAAGTTCGTTGGGCAGCCTGTCTTATGCGGCGGCCGGGATTACGGCTGTAAGTGCGTGCTGATATTCGGCTTGCCTGTGACCCATCCGGCTTGTGCTGTATTTTCGGCGGATGTCTCCCAACTCCTTACTGCCTGATTCTTTGGGCTCTAGGGGTATAGGGTTACTTGAGGGGGTAATTTTAAAGAATGTGTCTGGCTGTAGTTGCTGGGTTTGGGCAGCGTGTGTCCCGCCGCACCACTCTAGCTGTTGCTAGGGATGCGACACCTGCTGTCTGCTCGTTGCCTAGGGGGGAGTGGCGGTGACGTCATCGCTGCGCGCTTCCCAATTCAGATGCTGGTCAGGATCTCCTGTGGCGCGAATCCGGCGCCTATGTAAGTAACTTCAGTCCTACCTATCACTGCCCAAGTATAGATGTTACTTACTGTTCTCCTGGGTGTTATTCATTCTTATGCTGGACTGTTATATTGTTGCTGACCCTTGCTTGTCTGACCACTCTGCCTGTTTACCCTTTAACTGCTGGATTGATATACCGCTGCTGAACTCTGCTTGTCTGACCACTCTGCCTGTTAACCCCTTAACTGCTGGATTGATATACCGCTGCTGAACTCTTGCAAACCTTCTCTTCTCTGGGATATTCCCTATCATTCCTGATCGATAACAAGACTAATGGCCGAGTTTGGTCTGATAGAGGAATATCCCACAAGCATTACAGCGTGGGCCTAGGAGCTGTCTTCTTATGTGGCCATTTCGCTGAACGGCCAAGCTCCGCCCACAAATTATCTTTTGTCAAAAAAGGGCAGAATTTCCCACAGACGTGCTCCAAAATCTTGTGGAAAGCCTTCTCAGAGTAGTGCTGTTATAGCCACAAAAGAAGGGGTGGTGTCCAGCAAGCTCATATAGGTGTGATAGTTAGATGCCCATATAATTAAGCCCATATAGTGTTTATATATATATATATATATATATACACACACACACATGCTAACCTCAAGTGCATGATACGGCCATCAAAAAGCCCTCAGCATAACTGTTCTGTAAATGCGCACCACTTCTGTCACAGGCTGCAAGAATACACAAGCATGCAGCACCCAGTATAAAGATGTGCAGCTTCACTAACTAACCGGAGGAAAAACAATAGCATGGTATATAGTAGAAACCATTCTTTTGTAGTTTGCCTAGTAGTGTAATTGACCCTTTAACCACCATTATAATAATATAAAGCTGTGCAAGTGCAAGTGCAATAATAAATATACTGTCCTGAGCAAATTTAGGCTTATACATGGACGCTTGTTCCTTATAAAAAGCAGTTCATGATTGCACAATCTCTATTAGCGGTCTCTTAGAAAGACACTAAGAAGCAAGGAAGCGAGTTGATACTTACAGTTTTAAAGAGGTGAAAATCCTGTAAAAAATATATATTTTTAGTATTTTACATGGAAACCTGCAGTCATCATTTGTGTAGAGTTCACACCAAAATTGAACGGGGCATTTAAAAAACACTAGAAATTCTTTGGTTTAAAAACAATCCTTGTGCAAGTTGTCAGACGCCCATATAGTGATAGAAAAAGAGTGCACAGACTGGGGGGGGGGCGGAGCCGGCCGAGAGTTAACATGGCCGCACTTTCTAGAAGCTCCGGCTAAGAATACCCCTATGAGCAGCCAAAAATAACTACCCAGGCTCTGGACGAGAGAGGAAGGGGAGAAAATATGACGATCTGCTCTAGAACACATACCTTCTTCTTTTTTTCTTTCCCTCCTCACTTGGGACCAAGCGCACAACGGGTTGAGACACAGCCGACTGCAGTCGCATAACCCGGAAGGACACAGGATCCCCAGCTGATAGCACAGCGGCGTGCCTCGGCCCCTGAGAAGACGCTAGCACAAGCGGCGGAAGAGCATAGGAAGGTAGGATTGCGGGAGAAAAGGGCTTGCCTAACGCTGATGGTGGATACACAGGCCGGAAGGCAACAAAGACTCCGGGACAGAGCATAGCGAAAAAACATAGATCCTGGCAGAGCACACACCACGGCACGGGAAACTGAGAAGCAAACCGGCACTGGGGAAGAAAATTGAAAAGACTTGAGAGGTACGAGACAGGGGCGGTAAGGGCGGTAGTGGTGGAAATTAGTAGAAAGGAAGGGTAAAGAGAAGGAGAAGGGGGAAGGAAAGGGGAGAGGGGAAAAGAAAACAAAGAGACCCTAAAAGTATTAAACTGACCTGTAAATAACTACAAAGCATGCAATAGTATGTCTAAAATGGATAAATGAAAAATTAGAAGATAAAAGCGTGCCAAAATTGGAAACATATAACCACCTTATTGGCTAAAAAGATAATATTATAAATAAAATAATATTTTAAACAATAAATAAAGCAAAATTCCTATCCCCCCCCCCCATACCCTTCACTATATTGGCTAACTCTCACTAATTAGAAAAACATGAGCCTGTAAAGTAGAGAACAATAAGAATAAAACGTTCTTTTTAAAAAAATAAAAAAAAATAAAAAAACTCATAAAAAGATAAATTAATCTCCCTAAGCTTTATTATACCGCAATACATTTGACGGTGAGGAGGGGGAAAGAGCAAACACAGTAATTCTAAGGCCTTCAATGTATAAAACTACATAACATAAAAGAATATAAAATCATAAGTATATACTAGATTAAAGGGGTCAAGGAACAATTAATTCAGCCTAAAAAGAAAGGCTTTTTGATATGGCTTCCAAAAAAGGAAATAAACAGGATAAAACAAATAAAACTCTAAGTATTTTAAAACAACGGATACATCCATTACGAGTAATTCAGAGGAACAGTCCCCCTCTAGAACCACGCAGGGCTCCCCAGAAATAAATACGTCTCCTGTAACAAAGGCAGACTTACAGAGCTTACCTAGCAAGGAGGACATTCAGACTCTCCTTGATGAAATTACTCAAGTTAAGCAATGTATCAAAACAGAATTTCTAGCTGTTAAAAAAGAGGTTACAGAGATTGGTAATAGGGTGGCACAATTGGAAGAAGAAAATGTATTATTTACTAACACCATTGACACCCTAACAATCCAAATACGTCAACAAGGCGAAGCACTCCTAACGCAACAGAACCAAATAGAGGACATGGAAAATAGACACAGAAGGCTCAACCTCCGAATAAGGGGAATCACGGAAAACATAGTAAGGGACGACCTAGAAGAATATCTTCTTCAGTTTTTCAACACATTTACAGGCACCAACAACTATGTTAACAAGACCTTTGAACGAAGTCACAGAGCTCTTAGGCCTAAACCTAAAGCAGGAGAACCACCGAGGGATGTAATTATTAAATTTGCGCATTTTAAGGATAAGGATCTCATACTACAAATAGCAAGGAAACAGCAAAGCATAACATTCGAAGGACAGACGATACAGATCTTTTCTGATCTTTGCCCAAGGACATTACAGAAAAGGAGAGAACTGAGATCCCTGACTATACATCTCCGACAACTAAATATTGCTTACAAATGGGGTTTCCCATTCGACCTCAGAGCAACTATAAACGGGAAAACGGCGATCCTACGAACAATAGACGAGACAAATACATTCTGCACCACTTTGGGGATAAACCCCCCCACCCCCCTCCCCCCTGGTAGGAAACCCAGAGACCTCTGTTATAAACCCAGCTTAGCAACCAAAACAATCAAAAGCCCCCTCACACCCACAAAGTTCGCAATGGTCCAAAGTGACATATAAGTAGTAAAAGAAAAGGAGGGATGGAAAAGTGGAAAGTAGAAGAGTGGAGAAAAGGGGAAGAGGGGGGGAAGGAGGAGAAAAATATATAAAAAAGACAACGAACAAATAAAATAAAACCTCAAGAAATGAGAAGTAAGGGGAGAAATGAGATATAGAAGAGCAGAGAGAGCAAATGCTGTTAATATAGTAATATTTTTTTCTTTTTTCCACATAGGCCTCACACAAAACACAGGATAGATAATTCACATAAGGTAGGGGATACACATACTAAATAACTTAAATAAGTTACTAAATAAGGGGAGTTTTTTTTTCTCCTCTTCTTATTTTTTCAAGCTATATATTTTATAGGGAGCTATAAGGACACCTATTAGGGGCACATAATTTTATAATATAAAGGATAATAAAAGGAATATAAATGATGCATAGGACCGATATAAGGTATAGCACAGTCAGAGAAAGTGAATGGTTAGGTTTTTGCACAAAGTTACACATTTTGATTTATAAATTAAGAAGGAGCTATAAATACACAACTTAGAGGAATAGAGGATTTAGGGGAAAGGGAGAAAAAAAGGGAAGGAAAAGAAGGAAAATTTTATGATAACATCATAGATGATAGTTAGTAATTATATTAGTTACAATAAGGTTAGAAAAAGGTTAGAAAAAGTAAATCACCAGGTGAATCACTAGGCCTCAGAACATGGAAAGGCTTTATGGTTGGGGGTCCTCCTTTTTTCTTTTTTTTCTTTTTTTCTTTCTCTTCTTCTTCCTCCTATATAGAATGAGTATTAAAACACGACTTATAAAATGTTTGTAAAGACACTTACTGAAAGCACACAATATTAATAATTACTTTATAAAATAAAAGATAATAAATAGAAAATTAGCTATCTCACAGGAAATATATTAGCTAGGCCGTGGTTATAGATAATGAGTGGTTAGGTAATATAATAATGAAAACCTCGTGATTGCGAGGGTTTTTTTTTTTTTCCTACTACCCTCGTTCCCCTCTTTCCCTCTGGAATAGCCTTTCCTCTTTTTTTTTTCTCTTTTTCTCCCTGTCCCTCTCTCGTGGGGGAGAAGGGTAATAGAATTTTTTTTTTCTCTTTTTCTCAAAGAGCTGCTAAGGAGGTACATGGATGCCCCCGTTGGTTTGTTAGGGTTTTTTTTTTTTTCTCTCTCTCTTTCTCCTCTCCCTCCCCCGGGTTCCTCTTTACTCTCTGGGCTTACCCTAAATAGGAAAGACATATGTATAAAAAAAGGTCACTCACTAATCAGGTTTTTTTTTTTCTTTAATGTAACATAATGGAAATAAAACAAATACATTTTTTATCTCAAAATGTGAAAGGCCTAAATGCACCTCAAAAACGGAATATGGCATTACATAGTTTTCACAAAGAGAAAGGAGATATTGTTTTTATTCAAGAATCTCATTTTGTACATAATAATGAACCGAGATTTACAAGCAGATTTTACCCCACTATCTACCAAATTTCGAGCATACGTAAACGCAATGGTGTATGCATATTAATTCAGAGAGATATCCCTTTCCAACTTCTTCAAATGGATAAAGATATAGAAGGCAGATACCTATGTTTGGTCGGCCTGTTATGTAATAGACCAGTTACACTAGTTAACTTATATGCACCCAACACAGGACAAAAAACATTTTTTAAGAGAGTCACTAATCTTATATTGGAAAAAATGAAAGGTACATTAATAGTCGGTGGGGATTTTAATTTCACACTCGAGCCAATGTTGGTAATATACCCAAACGTAATTAGATCAGTTAAATCCAACTTGCTTTCTTTATCCCTTATAGACAGTTGGAGAACATTGCATCCCACAACAAAGGACTATACTTTTTTTTCAGCACCACAACAATCATACTCACGTATTGATTATTTTTTTACTGACCAAAATAATTACTCTTTAGTACAAGAGTCAAAAATACACAATATATCATGGTCAGATCATTCATTAATTTCATTAAGTATTAATTGGCCAGAAACCCCATTAATCCCATATCAATGGAGAATGGAGGATCACTTACTGAAAGAACAGCAAATTAAGAACTCTATCCAAGAAACATTAGATACGTACTTTTATTGCAACCAATGGGGAGATACCTCCCCTGCTATATGGTGGGAAGCACACAAACAAGTGGTACGGGGAAAGTTTATTAAGCATAAAGCCAGAATAAATAAAAATTTAAATAGAACTTACCTTCTGCTTATTAAAACCCTTCAAAATACCGAACAGGCTCATAAAAAGGACCCCTATAACACGAACCTAACTAGCCAACTTAAAGAAGCCCGTAACAACCTTAATGCCTTCCTGAATAAAGGGGCCCAACGAAGGGCATTGGCACTTAAAAAAATCTATTTCAATGGAGGTAAAAGGCCGGCAAACTTTTGGCAAGGGCATTAAAGAAAAAAAACATTGCAGACACATGTTTCAAAATTAGTGGATGCACAAGGGAACCATATTATAGGTAGCCAAAATATCGCTAGAGAATTAAAAAATTACTACCAGCAGTTATATAACCTTGACCCTAAACACCTTTCTCAAAATCTGGTGTCAGATAAAGCTTCGTATATAAAGGAGACAGAGGTACCTACTCTCACCGAATCACAAAGAATGACATTAGACGAACCATTTACAATACAGGAGGTCACTAAGACTATCAAGGACCTACCACTTGGTAAGAGCCCAGGCCCAGATGGCTTTAATGCAACTTATTACAAGACCTTCATAGAGTCCTTAGCACCTAATCTTCTTAGATTATTTAACTCACTTAGTGAAAATTCCTCTTTTCTAAAAGAAATGTTAGAAGCCAGAATCGTAGTATTACCTAAACCAGGTAAAGAACCAAATACTACAAAACATTTTAGACAAATTTCTTTATTAAACAACGATATAAAAATCTTCTCTAAAATAATTTCTAATAGAATAAATAAGATCCTCCCCTATATTATTAACACCGACCAGGTGGGATTTGTCCCGGGCAGAGAAGCACGGGATAATACCATTAAAACATTAAACTTAATTAAATTTGCAAAATTAAACAAGATTCCTTTAATAACAGTATCAATGGATGCTGAAAAAGCGTTCGACCGGCTTGACTGGTCATTTTTACAGCTAACGCTTAAAAGGTTTGGTTTTGGAGAAAAAAATATTCAGCAGATATTTCATCTATACACCTGTCCATCGGCAAAAGTGAGAGTTAATGGTATGAGCTCGGACCCATTTAAAATAACTAACGGCACTAGACAGGGTTGCCCACTGTCTCCCCTACTTTTTGAAATATCCATGGAAATCTTAGCTGCTAGAATTTGACTAATATTAAAATCAACGGGTTGAATATAGGAAATAAGGAGTACAAAATCTCGCTTTACGCAGATGATGTACTATTAACTCTTACTAACCCAGATAGTTCTATTAGTGCTCTCGAAGAGACTTTCCAAGAGTTTGGGAAATATTCAAATTTTTTGATAAATAACAATAAATCGGAAGCATTGCCCATCTCAATACCCCCACAGGTCCTTCAGGCCTGTAAGCAACAAAGCTTATATTCTTGGAAAGAATTTTCGCTTAAACATCTAGGTGTCTATCTTACGTCTGATAATGTAGGCCTTTTTACAGAAAATTATATTAAACTAGCAGAAAATATTCAGCAAGATTTTATCCAATGGAAAAAAACCACTTTCCTGGTTTGGTCGCACACGTACAATAAAAATGAACATACTCCCTCGCATATTATATATTCTTCAGACAGTTCCTATTGCTCTCCCTAAGAGTTACTGTATTAATCTCCAGAAGATGATCAATTCCTTTATCTGGAACAGGAAAAAGCCTAGAATTAACATCTCCACACTATACATGTAAAAAAAAAAACGGAGGGTTGGGGGTTCCAAATATCAAGAACTATTATAGGGCAATAGTACTACAGAGAGTAATAGACTGGCATACAAATAAAAATAATAAAGCATGGATTACTTTAGAAACTAATTTAATTAATCACCAATCAATCAGTAAGCTATGCTGGACACAGGCAGAAAGCAGACCCCCAAGTATAGCAAACTTTCCCCTGATTCAGCACATAATTACACAATGGGATAATATAGTATCTATATATCCCAATATCTCATCCTCCCCATCCCCACTACTTCCAATAAATATTAACACAGAATTTCAGGGAGGTATAGTTCCTAGACTGTATAATATAAAACAGACACAAGATACGATCCCTCTAGTAAACTTTCTAGAACAAGGCAAATTAAGATCAAAAGAAAATCTTATAAATATCAAAATGGTTAAAATATTTCCAATTAAAAATTTTTGTAACTAACCATATTTCAAGGACTAACTTAGTAAGAGAGCTAACCATTTTTGAAAAAATATGTCATAAAGGAATCTCAATAAAAGGAACAATCTCCCTTAGTTATAAACTTTTAATGGACACGGCTAAACCCAAAAATCATGTATATATACATAAATGGGAGAAAGAGATTGGCACCCATTTGGAAAATGCAGAATGGAATAAAATCTTCCTAAAAACAGCTGAGACCTCAGCTTCTTCAAATATTCAAGAACTTAATTATAAAATATTAACTAGGTGGTATCTCACACCAGCCAGACTGCATAGTATTTATCCAAATGCGTCAAATTATTGTTGGAGATGGTGCGGATCGGTCGGAACAATGAAACATATATGGTGGGATGCCCATCAATTCAAAGATTATGGTTAGGCACCCTTTCATGCATTCAGTCTATCCTAAATAATACCGAATTTCAAATAGATATATATAATGCCTTCATAAATAAACCCATTAAAGGTATCTGTAAAATTAAAGCTAAACTCATCACCTATATACTAAATGGTACTAAATCCATTATAGCACGAAATTGGAAGAAAGCGGGTATATTAAATGAAGAAATGTTAATACCTAGAGTAAATGAGCTATTGGAATTAGAAGAGTACACTTATTTAAAGACTAAAAGGGAAGATCTCTTCTTAACGATACGCTTCCATTGGGAGGAATTCCTAAATAAAGACAGAACTAAGAGGAGGGGAGGGTTTTCTTCCTTTTTTTTTTTTTTGATAAATATCAATAAAGTAAAGCGCTGCAATCTCACCCCCAATACTTTTTTTTCTTTTTATAAAATACATAGTATATGGGTGTGTGATAACAGCTACAAAAAGGAAAGAAAAAAAAAAAGAAAAAGAGTGCACAGTCTGACTATACCAGTAACCTAATAGATGCGTTTAGAGGGTTAGCAGTGGTGCGGATGGAAACAGATCTCCTATAAAAACACGTTTTTAATTTTGCCTGTACTGCTTGTGACTATAATGCCAGTGCGAATAAGAAATATAATCAAATATGAAATATAAAATCACAGCATTTTTTAGATGTAGGTGTTCTGAAGTGAGTTTTCCTGCAGATGCCCATAGCTGTACATAATATCATGTAGTCTTCACATTTACATGTATATATGCCTATACATATGAAAATGTGTACCCTGTTTACTGTGTACAGCGTCCCCAATAGGGATGAATGGAGCATTAATCAATTGATACCACGTATGTAAACAAAACTCTAGAAGGTCTCAATTGGCCATTTCAGTGTTTAACATGGGTGCAGTGTAAAAGACAGGAGCCGAATTCAATAAGACGAAAATGGTCTTGAAAAGTAGTTGAAAAGTGATCTAAAAACGTATTGCAATCCCCAAGCAGTTTTCTGCGCTTTTTTCAAGTTGCCAAAAACCTCTTTTCAGGTTAAAAACCAGCTGAAAAGGCGGCCTTAGTTCATTCTCTTGGTATCCTTTGTTGAAAGAGAGCAATGCACTACTTGAAGCTAGCTGAATACATTGGGCCACCCAATAACAAGATACATATATATGCAGCAACTAATCATAGCTAGCTCCCAGTAGTGTATTGCTGCTCCTGAGCATACCTAGGTATGCTTTTCAACAAATTATAGCAAAAGAATGAAGGAAGTTTGATAACAGAAGTAAATCATTTATCTTAAAATTGCATGCTCTGCAGGCGCGCCAGAAACAGCAGTTATGAAGCAGCGGTCACAAAGACCGCTGCTCCATAACCTGTCCCCCTGCTCTGAGCAGGCGGACAAACATCGCCGGAAATCAACCCGATCGAGTACAATCAGTTGATTAACACTCCCCTGCTGGCAGCCCATTGGCCGCGAGTCTGCAGGGGGCGGCGTTGCACCAGCAGCTCTTGTGAGCTGCTGGTGCAATGCTGAACACGGCGAACGTATTGCTCGCCGTATTCAGCGAGGTCTGTCGGACCTGATCCGCACTGTTGGATCAGCTCCGACAGACCTTGATAAATAGAGGCCTTAGTCTGCCTTATTTAGTACAGTTCTTATATATAACACTGGTCTTTCTGGCATAGGTGTTACTATAATGTGCACTGATAGACCCCGCATATGGCACCAATGCCCTCTGTGGTACTCTACCTTCCTCTGCCTCCAAAGTCATTGGTGTCAATGGTTGCAATTTTAGTACTTAAAGGAATATAAAAGTCGAAATTGAACTTATAAAAATTCAGATAGAGCAGGTCATTTTAAAGGGACACTAAACCAAAAAAAAATCTTTCA
Source organism: Bombina variegata variegata (assembly GCA_905336975.1). NCBI lineage: Eukaryota > Metazoa > Chordata > Amphibia > Anura > Bombinatoridae > Bombina > Bombina variegata. Next base: position 12,446 of record CAJPDP010006487.1, read on the forward strand.
TAATTCAAGTAGAGAACAAAATTTTAAATAACATTCCAATTTACTTATATTATCTAATTTGCTTAATTATTTAGCTATCCAATGTTGAAGAAATAGCAATGCACATGGGTGAGCCAATCACGCGGCATCTATATGCAGCCACCAATCAGAAGCTACTGAG
>CAJPDP010006705.1:0-14379 GCA_905336975.1 Bombina variegata variegata
TCATATCAATATTTTTTGAGGGGCACAGCATTCCATTTGGGTGGGCATTGCCAGTCAATGTCACTCTTTCGATCCGACCCTGCTTTTATCTAACCTTGTTCATTGAGGAGTTTAATTAGTGTGGCACAATTTTTTTTAATCAAATATATTTTTATATTGAACTTAAATTTATAAATTAAATGCAATACAGATTCAGTGATGAGCAATTCAGATTTCTTTAATACATTTAATGGTAATTTTATTGTTTTTTTTTAACCTAATCTACAGTATTTTTAATAATGTAAATACTAATTGCACATTTTGGCAGAATTACTTTTTTTCTTGTCTGTGATGACAAAATTTGTTTAATTATAGAGCAAAATCTATCATCTGTGCTAAATCACATAAGTCCTTGTGATTCCTTATAACAGTTCACAAACATGGAGTTTTCTGTATTTCTCTAACACCATACTCAACTCTGTCATGAAGGCTTTAATCACTGTAAAGAAAACAAAAAAATAATTGGACTCACACAAAATTATTTTCAGGCTAATTCCTCAGTTTACTTACTATTTTTTATTAGTCTCCAATGATGACAGGTTGCATATGTTTTCTATGAAGCCTGTGGTTACACATATTTCATTTTATTTAGGTTGCAAACATCTACTTTCTCTGTTCCATCATGATTACTGGATTAGTTAAAGGGGCAAAAAAGTGCAAATAGAAAATCCTCTAATTTGCAACAGCATCTTAGTATTTCACTTTTGCTAGGATATAACTATAATAATAATGATCTGCATGTTAATGGATGTAGATGAGCCCTTTGCATGCTGATGCATTCACAATCAACTATTTTAATTGTTTATCAGTTGCACTTTTTTCATTATCAGTTTGCTGAAAAATAGTCCTATACTTCATAATCCAAATTTTCAGTAGTGATGACACATTCATGGGGTAATTTTTCACTCATCAAATTCCAAAGCTAAAAAGACTTGATTAACCCCCTGACAACACTTTTCGACCTATTACTGAGAAAACCAAGACTTTTTGAGTGTAACTCACTGGTCCCGATTTCAAGCAAAACACCATATTTGGACTCTACCTGCCAAATTAAGTAGAGTTTGATATGATATTACAAGTCATTGGTTAAAATGTAAAAATGTAAAATGAATGTAAATGTAGTTACATACTTACCCTAACACGCTAAAGTTAGTGCAGGTCCTGGTGCCGAGCACTCTTGATGATCGAAAGTGCTACGAGATGGTGAAATATTCCAAAGGATCCGCTGCTATGTCAAGTGAGCCTGTCAAAATATTCCAAGCTCCTGACATAGCGTCATCATCGAGAGCCGTTTTCTATTACATGCCATGCCATGCTGGCTATAGATAACACCCAGCATCGCCACCCATATTGGCAATATATAGTGAAGGATCCTTTGAAATATAACTGCTGTGCCTAATCACTAATCCTAATATCCCTAAATCAAGTGACCCCACATTCGAAAACTAACACTACATTAATAAAGATCTAAACCGCAACATTCCCACTGCAGGTATCTATCCTATTAACCCCTATACCACCACATACCCACCACAAGAACTAAACTATTAACATATATACTGCCACATACCCACCGCAAATACTAAACAATTAACCCCTATACCGCCGCATACCCAAAATGCAAACTAACCTAAATCCATGTTACATAAAATAATAAACTACAGGAGGGCTGAGCCAGCGGGCATCTAAGATGGCCGCAACACATTAGAGCTCCGTGTCTGGATCGGCCAGAGACCAGCTTAATACAGGGAATCTTCAGGGCTGGCATTTACCCGTTTGGTGCTTATAACCCCCTGACCATGGGAATACTTTTGCGAGCCGGATCGTGGCTACTAACAGTTCACGCATAGAAAGAGAAGTGACAGAGCTCTCAGAGCCTATACATTATGCAGGACCCTCAGGCAGCTGGCGCATATTGTATATCACTCTGTTGAGCTGAGAAGCGATGATGTGATCACGAGAGGTGAGACGAAAGTACCAAACCTACACAGGCGATGCCATAGCCAATATCTGGCACTTAAAGACCCCTAGGAAGTCATCTACCCTAAAAATAATAAAGTGATATGAGGGATGGCAGACAAGCTGGTCTAGGGCAGTGGTGGAGGCTAATTGAAAGAGCAGCAAAGTGGCGGTTTGATGATCTGTAGAGCAGGCACAGATGGATTAGAAACAACCCGGATAACACTTAGAACAGGCACTTAATATTACCCTGACCACCGCTCCTATATTGGGAGTCTCTCAGAGGACCATGTGTAAGAGTTTCCCAGCAATATACGATTTGTGATTTCAGGTACTTACAATTAAGAAAGTAAACAGCACTTATACCTGGCACACGAAGATGTCTCAGTGTAAACCCAAAGCAGACAGACTAAAAAACTCACAGCCTGCAGCACGCAGCTCAGTTAATTCCTTCTTTAAATTGACTGAACATAACAAATCTGCAGCAATGGCAGATCAAGAGGATGAGGATTCTAATATCAGTCTTAATGATATAACAAAGCACAACGCACCAGTGTCCCCCTCAGGAGGAAATAAAGACACACCTGTCACACTACAAGCCCTTGAAAAGCTAATTGATCAAGTGAAATTTTGCATTAAAGAGGTGTGTGCAGACCTTAAGAAGGATTTAAATGACCTGGGCCATAGGGTGGAAATATTAGAAGAGGGGAGAGAGGAAATTATGCACAACTACACTGAAATGGCCGAAAGTATGTCCCAACATCACTAGCAAATAACTGACCTTGAAAACAAGGTTGATGATCTGGAGAACAGAACACGCCACTGTAACCTGTGGTTTTGTGGCATACCTGAGGATGTTCTGGGGCCAGCTATTCCTGATTTTCTACAGGCTCTATTTGAAGAACTAGCGAAGGAACAAGACAGCGATATGCCGACTATACCTCTGGAAAGAGCTCATCATGCCATAAGACCAAAGCCTCCTGACTCCCAGCCCCCGAGAGACATTATTGTTTGTTTTCAAACATATAGGCACAGAGAACTAATATACAACCTGGCTAGAAATCACTCTGTCATAAAATTCCAAGATGCTAGAATACAAATCTTCCAAGATCTGTCTGCTAAAACCTTGCAAAAAAGACGTGATTTCACCCCACTTACATCCCACCTCAGGAACTTGAAAATTCCTTACAGATGGGGTTTTCCAACCTCATTAATAACTTAAAAAAATGGGAGAAGAATGGAGTGCACAACAATGGAGGATATAGCTCCCTTCTGCAAATTACTGGGCATCTCAGTTCCACATTCACCACTGGCTAGTGATTGCTCGGAAGAAAACTCCACTGCACCTCCAAGGCCACAAAGAGAATCATGGGTGGATGACAAGAGAAGGAGTGCCAAGAAGCTCCCCACGATTCCCCCAAAAGATTGAAAGACGCATGAACCCAGTTTGTCGGGACTAAATACGTAAGTCTTTCAAATTCAGGTAACTGATTTTTAAATACTACTTGAGGAACTGTTTACTGGCCCGCTCAGGCCTAGTGACTCACAGGCCATTTCAAAACAGCATAGGATTTGGAAATTCCAACCTAGGCCATGCGACCCTTCATCTAACTTAAGGTTCCTGACTCAGGTTCTTTTGCCTTAGGGGATTTAGCACCCCAACATACAATTGTTGTTGAACTGTATTGTTACTTAATACGTAGCTCAGTCAGGGCCATTGAGACCCACTCGGGTTCTTATACTAAGTTTTCAAGTTTCAGTTAGTAAAGAGACACTACATATGAATGAATACCACTGGTTATTCCATCTCTTTATGTTACAGGTTCTACAGATGAGACAGCCTCTTTAGCTAGAGTTTGCTGTACATTTTTACTGTTGACTTATATGCTTTGTTTTCTTCTAATTATGTTCTATATGTATTCTGTGTTTAACTACAAATCAAAAATGTCAGTTATATTTTGATTGCAATCCACCCCATCCCCTCCTCCCCCCCCCATTCCTACCTCCCCCTTCCTAGACCTGCCTAAAACAAGATATACAGATTGTTTTTGCAATTGTTCTCAATATAACACCACACTTTTCTTTCAGCAAGCTGGTCTTTGGCCGGTCATGGCTGCAGACCCCTCTTTCCGTTACATCAACACTTTCACATTAGAGGCGTTAAACCCATCCCTTGTTCTACCTCATACCCTTCCATCCCTTTTACTTTCCCCTTACCTTTGACAATCCACACATACTACGAGGTACTGCAAGGAAGATAGCTACTTGTGTACAAAGGTGAATAATTTGTTAACTCTGAATCACATTTCATAGGTTAATATAGAGTAATTATGTGCCCAAACTAATACCATTTCCATAGCCACGCAGAACATGAAAGATTTCCTTTCAGCAGAGAAGCGTTCAATAGCATTCCATGACTTCTTCAAGAGAGGAGTGGATATTATCCTAACACAGGAAACACACTTTCATAAAAACAATGAGCCAACTTTGTCCAAAAACTACTACACCCAACATTTCCTTAGTTCAGGGCCCAACAGGAAAAACGGGGCAGGTATATCAATCAGACGCAACATACCTTTTGAACAAATCCAACAACAGAATGTCAGGGAAGGTAGAATGCTCATTGTGGTGGGCCTGCTATATGGTGCACCGGTCACAATTGTTAACATTTATGCTCCTAATAGACTCTCCCCATTATTTTTTAAATCAGTGGCTAATGCTGTCCTAGACACTGCCAAGGGACCAGTGTTTCTTGGCGGCAACTTAAATTTCCCTATTTACCCTTCTATGGACACTCACACAGGTAAATCCTACAAAAGAGCTAGTCAACTTCAAGTGAATTGGACAACTCTATTTACTCTAACACTCTTTGACATAAACACTCTTTGACACTTGGCGAATTGCACATCTTGCACAAAGAGATTACACCTTTTTTCCCACCCACAAAGTAATTACTCACGGATCGACTATATCCTAGTCAGTCAAAACATATTGTCTTCATTAAAAACTTCACAAATCTCCTATACGGCATGGTCCGATCATAACATGATCCTGAGTACTTTTGTCTGGTCCTCGAAGTCCGTTTATAGGACTAACTGGAGACTAAATTACTCTATATTTTCTGACCCCCTGACAGTCGAACACATCTCTAAAAGTACAGAGGAATTCTTCCAATTTAACAATCCACAAGACACATCTATCTCTAATAACTGGGAAGCATACAAGAGCTTTATATAAGGGGAACTCATAAAACACACTGCTAGAATTAGAAAGGTGAGATCAACACAATTTACGGCACTATCCAGTGCACTATTAACCACGGGACACTGTCACAAACATTGGCGAACCTACAGGAAGCCAGGGAAAATATGAATAACTATTTAACTCAACATGCTCAACTGCGAGCACTTACCACTAAAGCCAAGTTCTTTATGAATAGCAATAAAACGGGTCGCCTGTTGGCTAAGTCACTTAAAAAGAAAAATTTGGGTAGCTTCATTAGATCTATATAAAACCCCTCAGGTACATCTAGCAATAGAGTGAAGGACATAGCAGACAGTTTTGTGACCTTCTATAAATCCCTATATAACCTGCAGACCACTAACCAGCCAGACAAAATGCAAGCTTTTGAGCATTATCTTTCTCAAATAAATACCCCAACCTTAGCAAAAGATGATGTAGATTTTCTGAATTCTCCAGTCACCCTACAGGAAATACACAACACAATAAAAGCATTACCATCAGGCAAATCTCCTGGTCCCATGGCCTTACATCAAAATTCTACCAATTGCTTCTGGGCTACTTGGGAGAGCCACTATTGGAACTCTACCAATCTATAGACCAAAACAACAACCCCTACTTGAGGCGATAATTACAGTCATACCTAAGCCTGGAAAACCTACGGATAGAATAGGTAATTACAGACCCATTTTATTAATCAATATAGATGTAAAGATCTATGCAAAGCTTTTGTCATCTAGGCTAAACAAATTTCTACCTACTTTAATAGACCCCGACCAGGTAGGAATTATCCCTGGTAGAGAGGCCAAAGACAACTCCACAAGACATTTACACTCACTTCAGACAGCAAAGGACAGTGACACTCCCTTACTATTACTATCCACAGATGCAGAAAAGGCCTTTGATAGGGTAGACTGGGACTTTATGTGGTCTGCCCTGTCAAAGTATGGAATTCCCGGTAATTTTATCACCCGCATTCAAGCCCTCTACAACAAACCTTCCGCTAGAGTTCAAGTCAATAATACCCTCTCGCACCCATTCCAAATTAGCAATGGTACGAGGCAGGACTGCCCACTCTCGCCCTTACTGTTTGCCCTATCGGTGGAAATACTGGCAATCCAAATCAGAGCACATCCCGACATTGGCAGAGTAAAATTTGGAGACCTAACACAGAAATGTTTGCTGTTCGCAGACAATATTATTCTAACCCTGCAGTCGCCCCGCTCCTCTATACCCGCTTTAAATCAAACACTGAGGGAGTACAAAATAATCTCCAGCTTCTCAATAAACGCTAATAAATCAGCGCTTGTCCTGATTAACTTGTCGCAAGCAGAGAAGCAATTCCTCGCTCAGAATACAGACTATCTAATCTCAGACAGACTAAAATATTTAGGACTCAACATTTCAGACGACCCCACTAACCTTTTCAACCTCAACTATATTCCGCTTCAAACAGAAGTGTCTAAGTGATTAGAAACGTGGCACAAGCACAATCAACTCTCGTGGCTTGGCCGCATTAGTGCGGTCAAAATATCAATTGTCCCAAAGTACTTATATCGCTTTCAAACTCTTCCCCAAGCATCACCAGACAGATATCTTACAACACAACAACGCATGATAAACTCCTTTATATGGGCCCATAAAAAAACGAGAGATACCAAACATACGTTATACTTAGACAAAGAGGACGGTGGATTAGGGGTTCCAAATCTTGCTAACTATCATAGAGCAGTTCATTTAAGCTGCATTGTAGCATGGAACCACAATTCACAGTCCAAGCTTTGGGTCAAAATTAAAGCCTACTCATCCAACCTACAACACCTGAGGGATATTTGCTGGCTACCTAAGCAGCATCGACCCCCCTTACTTTATCGAAAAAAATACATCAAACACACATTAGATATTTGGGATAGAATACTTAAGGATACTGCAGGCGTCTCTAGCCCTATTTCACATCTAACGCCATTGATTAATAACTCTATTTTCTGGAAAACACCAATCTTAAGACCATCCAACAGTAAAGAGACACTTTCCAACGTGCCAATTTATCTGTTGGTTAAAGAAGGCACCCTCAAAACCTTGGCCACTTTAAGGGAGGAATTGGGTCCACCTTTTACTCAGTGGTTCTCATACCTCCAAACTAGAAATGTTATCATGTCCAACCCATAAAGGACTCTACTTCTCAGACCACTAACCAAATTCGAGCAACTAAACAACTCACCAGGTATAAGCAGAGTGCACATTTCCATTATTTACAAAATACTGAGGGGCGCCTTCCCAGACAAAAGACCTACCTACCTTAAACATTGGGAAACAGAACTCCCGAGGCAACTGTCTGACAAAACATGGAGGAAAATTTTCCTATACACAGCCAAATCCTCCATTGCCCCTAACATACTAAAAATGAACTTTAAGATACTATTCCGATGGTACCTCACCCCACAAAAATTAAGGATGATTTACCCGAACGTGTCACCTAAGTGCTGGAGAGGCTGTGGCGAGATAGGTAGTATATCACACAAATGGTTTACGGACCACAGATTACCAACTTCTGGGCCCAGATAAGCACTCACATAGATACAACATTAGGCCTGAACATATCCCTGTCCTCCTCCCTGACACTTTTAAACCACTATCCTACATTGAGTTGTAAACTCTGATTAAAACTTTTGCAATGTATGATAAATTGTGCTAAACGTATTATTCCACGATACTGGAAGACACAGCAGGTGCCAACCTTCAGTCAATGGAGACAAGAGGTCTCCCATGTCCTAGCACTTGAAAGGATTCATTATAGCTATAATGGGAAAAAAGACTTTATTCTAGATGTATTGTTCCTGTGGGAGCAATCTGGTCCATTATCCCCTGATAACGCTCCTAGAATATAATGATGTGATATGCCTATTCTAAGGCGGTTGATATGGTCTCCCCTTCACCCTCCCCTTTTATACACTTTCCCCTCCCTCCCCTCACCCCTTTTCTCATGAATCTCTATTTCATGTTCTGCATAGGGAGTACAGTGTACACTCCCAGAAATTGTCATATATTATCTTATTGTTTTCTTTTTCTCATGTTTCTGTTCTTACTGAAAATCAATAAAAATATTAAAAAAATAATAATAATAAACTACAGCATCCAAAAACTAGAAAAAAATTACTAACACTAGAAAAAATTACTAACACTAGAAAAAATTACAATAGCCCTTAAAAGGGTTTTTTGTAGGGCATTGCCCTAAAGTAATGTCAGCGCTTTTACATTAAAACAAATTACACCCCCCCATACAATACAAGTAACCCCTCAGACTCCAAAATTTACCTAAAAAAAACCTATCCTTGAAAAGAAAAGTAAAAATAAAAAAATCCTATTCTTAAAAATAAAAAAGCCCACATAAAAAAAAACTAACTAACCCCAAAAGTTGTACTCACCGTTTGGAAAATCGGTTAATCTTAATTTGACATTGGGCTCTCTTCATCCCGGTTCCTGGCGGTGGCCCATCTTCGTGGCGGCGGAGGTGGACTTTGGAGACCTCTTCCTTCGCATCTGCGCTGCAATCTTCCTCCACATCAGAGGCCATCTTTGTTCGGGCTCCTGGCGCCAGGATTCATCCAGAAATTTTTTTCTCTCCCTGTCAACATGTCTACTGCAAACTATCCTTTACCTTAGTGGCATTGAGTCACATATGTAACACAATTATTGCACCAAACTATTGTGTCATAACTATATGTTCCAATGCCAGAGCTATGCCCATGTTATATTATTACATAGACCTACTGCTACATACACACTAAGACCCCACTCCATTAAAACTCTATACTGTGTATGGAGACAACTCAATTACATTTTCTGAACAAATTGTGGCAGTTTCTGTGCCTTTTTTAGTCAATTTCAAAGTTCTTGCATATGTTAATAAACTGTATTTTGTTTGGTGTTCCCTCGAGAAACCAAAAAGCAAATTCTGTAACCTAGGTTATCAAAATGCTGCAAATTGCCTAAACCAGCTATTAGCTTTGCAGCCTTTTCAGGTTCCAAAATTTGCTTTTTGGCCTGTTTACTTAACATAAACCATAATAGTGAACTTCCCAAGGTAATAATTGCTTTTAAAACAATCACTGAGGGTCCGGCTCCTATGCTTACATTTCTGCTTTTTCAAATAAAGAGAGCAAGGAGAACAAAGACATTTTTTTTAAATGAGTAAATTAGAAAGTTTAAAATTGCATGCTCTATCTGAATCATGAAAGAAAAAATATTGGGTTTTGTGTCCCTTTAAACAACTTCCATTTTACTTTTATTGTCTATATTTAGGTCTTCTCTTTGTATCCTTTGTTGAAATACCTAGGTAGGCACAGAAACAGCAACAACCCTACTGGGAACTAGCTACTCATTGTTGGCTACACTAATTTACCTATATGTCAATTGCTCACTTAAATTTTTCATCTAGCTCTCAATAGTGCCTTGCTGTTCCTTCAGCAAAGTGAGTGATACAAATGTGAAAATAGAAGTAAATGGCAAAGTTGTTTAAAATAGCATGATGTATCTGAATTGTGAAATAAATATTTTGTTTTATGTCCCTTTAAACCTTGCAGTTGCGTGCCGGAACTCCATTACTTTTTTAGAGAATGTCATGTAATCAAGGAGCAGTAACAAGTGTTTGGAGCTCTTGTTGAGTTTTTGGGGTCAATTTATTAAAGTCTGATGGACATGATACTCTGTTCATATTCAGCATTGCACAAGCAGTTCTAGTAAACTGCTTGTGCAATACCGCCCCTTGTAGATTTGCTAGCAGGTGATGTCAATCAGCCCGATCGTATAGGATCAGGCAGATTGCTGTACGCCGCCTCAGAGGTGGCGTATGAGTTAAGGAGCAGCGATCTATAGACTGCTGCCTCTTAACTCCTGTTTCCTGCGATCCTGAAGGCTTTTACGGAAACAGGGTGAATTGGCCCAATTCAGCCAATAATAAATTGACCCCTTTATCTAGAATACAAGAGCTTTTATATTGAATGTTTTATTAAACTGGATTTTTTATGTCAATGGAACAAGACTCCTGTGATTTCTGAATACACCAAATTATTTCTATGTATTCCTGTAAATACATTACTTTTAGTGCATTTTTCAAGTCTGACAATACTGCACTATGTTGATGTTTTCTTTCTGAGGTTACTGTAGCTAGGAATCCACTTGAAGAAACAGTGTCACCCGATTCTGCCACAAGCCCCAGGAGAGAACAGTGCCACTATTTTTTCTTGCAACAAGTATTGGATATGTGGGTGTTGGATGTCTGGAGATTCAGGCAAACAGCTATCAGGAACAAGACTGCAGACCCTGGCTGGGTTGAATAATTGGCCCAGGCTGGGTTGAAGTGTAGACCACGCCTGGGTTAAATGAAAGCCCCCACCAGTGCTAGAAACTGGGGTAGCATATAAACAATATGTCCATAGCAAGGATAGGCATGGAAATTCTGCAGCAAAGGAAGGGACTTTATGGGCTCCATGTACTAACCGGCGGGCGGACAGCTTCTCAATGATCAAAGCAGTCCACCCATCTTCACTACACACGGGCAGCAGATCTGTTGATGTGCTTGCCCTTATATATCATTATACACTCATCGGAGTGTGTAATGCCAGCCCCTTCATTTTCACGACCAATCGCGCGACTGAAGGGGCTGTCAATCACCGAGAGTGAGCGAGCTCTCTGTTATTGTCCCTCGCCACTTCAGAGGTAGTGTAGGGTGTAAGAAGCAGTGGTCTACTGACCGCTGCTTCTTACATTGTGGTAAGCAGGTTTGCATATGTGAACCTGCCCTGCAAGGGCTCAGGAGCTGCTTTCGCTGCTTCGTATATGGAGCTCTTTGGCATAGATAAATAAGCAGCACTGGCAAGGATAATGTTGCAAATAAATATTAGTGATATAGGCAGAATTTTTCTGATAGAGATAAACTAGAAGTACAAGTAGGTATTATGTGGCAATGTTATATAGCAGATAAAGAGAGTCCAAGACAGAAAAACAAGAGGACCAGAAGAAGAACTCATAGTAAGCAGTCCAGAAAAGTCAGGGCAGGTGGCAGAACAAGCAGGATCAGAAATATGATAAACAAGCAAAATCAAAGAAACCAGCAAAATAACAGACACAGGACAATATATACAGACATATACATAATATACATGAGGAACTAAATGTCAGAGCAAATAGCTAGTGGTGGAGTGGCCTTAAATATTGTTAATTATAGATAGACCACACACATAATGACAGATCTATAGGCAGAGAGAAAGACATTCTTAAGACATTCTCAGGGAAAAAGGGATCACTCTAGTGGCAACAGGAACACTGGGTTATGAGCCAAAAGACCCAGGTTCAAATCCAGAAACAAGCCAGGTCAGCGTTTGCTGGACTTTGAGGTATGATCACGAAAGTGAGTCAGCTCATGCATTTCAGTAAACATTAGGTTAAGATTTGTTTCTTTTAGAAATCTGTGATGACTGCCTCTGCAAGGTCTCAGAGTAATAAATCTGGCCCATTGTCTTTCATTTTAAAAGTGCTGAACTCTTGATTATTTGATGAGAAAAGTCAAACTCCAAAACAAACTCAGAAGGACAGCTCACTTGCTTTGTTTGGCATTAATAGCACTATGAACAGCTGTTTTATAAATCCTTAAATTCTATCCTGGATTCTGCAAGGACAAAAGGTTCCAAACGTTAAAAAGGTTCCATGCTTATTCTCACAATGATCAGCAGCTACATTTTACTGCTGTACAGCTGCAATTCTCCATATGTATAGACTTATACAAGCTGTTTTAAAGTTTTCCAAACTAAATTTACAAGATGAAATACCAGTGTCTCAATATTATTCCATTAAAAAAATACTTTCAAGTGATTTGCCAAATGTGGACGATATCCAAGATCTGTGTTGTTTGTAATCTCTATGAAAAAAAGAAAATTATTACTATTGGCAGCAATATTGAGATAAGCTAAATAAATGTTTCCTTTAGTTTATCATTGTCAGTGTTTAATTACTGTTTCTCCACATCACCATACAAAAGTAAATTCCAAAATATTTTTTTTTATAGAAAATATATAAAATATTACACATAGACCATATTTACATAGTTTATGATAATGAATTATTGACAGGGGTTAACTGTTAAATTTTCGTTTTTATTGGTTAACATCTCTGCAGTTTATATAGTTTATATATTGGTTTCCAAGAAACAAGATGTAAAGACAAATGGTTAAATGATGATCACAATGAGGAGATTGCTGACAGAGCCTGTTTAAAACGACATAAGTACTTTAACTAACAATTACAAAAATGTTCGTTTGTAATAAAAATTAACATTTTAAAGGGACACTAAACATTACATACATTTAATGTATCTCCCTCAAATCATGGGTGCTGCCATTTTGGAACCTCGGTTACAGTGCAGGTATATGAAGGAGAGTAGCTGCTTGTCAGCACTGTAATGAAGTGAAAGTTGGTCAACATGTTTGCACCCATAACTAGAGAAAGGCAGGGAATAGCCTCAATAATATACTTACAAAATGTTTTTAGTGTTAAATGTCCCTTTAATAATGTGATTGCTAAACACCATTTCTAGATGATGTGCTTGTGATGTCTGTCTTTTTTTGTGTTTCCTGACAATCTCATGTGTTTATGTCTATTAATCACATATACATAGGCAAATTTTTTATGGGCATTGACCTCAAAAAGGGCATTCAGCTATTTTCCACTGCCCTTAAAAGGGCATTCAGCTCTTTTTGAAATTGCCCAATGAACCCTAATCTAAAAAAAACAAAACAAAAAAAAAATTAAAAAAAAATTAACACTAAAGCCCCAAATAGGTACTCGTGATTTCAGAAGTCCGGAGGAGAAGGTCTTCTTCCAGGCGGGTCCATCATCTTCATCCACAGCGAAGGCTGCGTGGAGCGGAGGTCCGGATCGGTCTTCCCAGAGGTGGCGATCCACAGCGGTGGTCATCTGTGGCGGCATTGATGGTTCTCGGCTGCGGCGGTGGTCCTCGGCAGCATGGAGGCTCCTCTTCATCCGATGTCCGTCGTATACTGAGTATTTAATGCAAGGTACTGCAATCAATTTGGGGTACCTTGCATTCCTATTGGCTGAATTTTTCAAAACAGCCAATAGGATTAGAGCTACTGAAATCCTATTGGCTGTTCAAATCAGCCAATAAGATTTCAATAGCTCTCTTCCTATTTCCTATTTCAAAATCAGCCATATATACTCATTTTATTAGGTAATCCTGTTCAATTGCTTGGTAACACAAATTGCTAATCAGCCAATCACATGGCAGCAACTCAATTCATTTAGGCATCTAAACGTGGTGAAGGCGTCTTGCTGAAGTTCAAACCGAGCATCAGAATGGGGAAGAAAGGGGATTTAAGTGACTTTAAACGTTGTATGGTTGTTGGTACCAGATGGGCTGGTCTGAATATTTCAAAAACTGCCGATCTACTGGGATTTTCACGCACGACCATCTCTAGGGTTTACAGAGAATGGTATGAAAAAGAGAAAATATCCAGCGAGCTGCAGCTGTGTGGACAAAAATTCCTTGTTAATCTCATAGGTCAGAGGAGACTGGGCAGACTGGTTCGAGATTATAGAAAAGCAACAGTAACTCAAATAACCACTCGTTATAGCCAAGGTATGAAGAACACCATCTCTGAATGCATAACACATCGAACCTTGAAGAAGGTGGGCTACAGCAGCAGAAGACCACATCGGGTGCCACTCCTGTCAGCTAAGAACAGGAAACTGAGACTACAATTCGCACAGGCTCACCAAACTTGGACAATAGAAGATTGGAAAAACATTGCCTGGTCTGATGAGTCTCAATTTCAGCTGCAAAATTCAGATGGTAGGGTCAGAATTTTACATAAACAACATGAAAGCATGGATTCATCCTGCCTCGTATCAACGGTTCAGGCTGGTGATGGAGGTGTAATGGTGTGGGGATATTTTCTTGGCACACTTGGGCCCCTTAGTACCAATTGAGCATGATTTAAATGCCACGGCCTGCCTGAGTACTGTTGCTGACCATGTCCATCCCTTTATGACTACAGTCTACCAATCTTCTGATGGCTACTTCCAGCAGGATATTGCAAGATGTCACAAAGCTCAGATCATCTCAAA
>CAJPDP010006984.1:0-11941 GCA_905336975.1 Bombina variegata variegata
ACACACTGAAAAAAGGCAGTCCTTTTTTCAGATATCTTTAGGACATGTGACAGAAGAAACCCACCTCCCTTAAGGAGGCCATGTTGAAAAACCTATCCTGTAACCTTGAGATACAATATCCAGTACCCAAGGATCCTGAAAATACTGAGACCAGGCCTTCTGGAAAAGGCTAACCCCCCCCCCCACACACACACACACACACACCAGAAATGCATCTGTCTCAGGGGCCACATCTTCATGACAACTTAGAATTGGAAGGCAATTTCTTATTCTGCTTAACCTTGCTCCAGGCTGGATTGGGCTTCCAGAAAAACTTTGAAGAGTCTGACTTCTGAGAGAAAGATGCATTTTAGTTTTTAGACTAATGAAAGGAATGAAATATATTATTAGATCTGCCCTTGGACTTCTTATCTTGGGGCAGAAAATTACCACCAGTGATAATAATAAATAATAGCATCTAAACCTGGCCCAAATAAAATCTTGCCCTGAAAAGCTTGAGAGCCATATTCTTTGATGCAAATTATTTCAAGGATTGCATCGCAAATAATGAACAATGAAGATATATCTGATTCCAGCTCAGATAAGGAATCACACCATAGTGATACCACATTAGCAACACAAGCAATATAAACTGATGGTTTAAACAAAACTTCCTCCTGAAGGAAGGACTTTCTGAGGTAGCCCTCAAACTTCTTATCCAGAGGATTTTTGAATGAGGTGTTGTCTCCTAAAGGGAATTGCAGTCCTTTTTGCCAAAGCAATAGCTCCATACACTTTTGCTATGGTTTCCTAAAACACTAAATTAGCAGGGAACAGAAACATCTTCTTGTATTTCAGGGAAGGAAGGAAAGGGACCCCAGGTTTGTTCCATTCCTTAGAAATAATTTCAGAAACAGCGCCTGGAACAGGAAAAACCTCTACAGACTTAGATGCAGGCTTAAAAATGAAATGAAGTTGTTTTACAGACTTATCCTCCATTGGCTTAGGGTCCTAAACACACCAAAATTTGCAAAATCTCCTTAAGCAAAGAGCAAAAATGCTCAATTAAAAGAAGCAGCCACAGGTTCCTGATCTGGGTTAGAAGTCAGGTTCTCAGAGGACCATTCCCCATCTGAGGATGAACAAGAAACCTCAGAGGCTGAATCCTCAACTATCTTGGCAGATAAATGTAGCAAATCAGTTGTAGTAGATGAATTAGAGGAAACACGTTTACACTTACTTGAAGGCGGCATAGATGCCAAGACCTCAGAAATACAGGACCTTAGATAGTTCTTGAAACCTGGGGAAAAAATCCATAGAGCCACCCTGAGAAGAGCCAACTGACAGAGAAAAATTGATCTTTGGAGCACCAGAAGTACTTACGAGTGTGCAATACACAATTTAAATAGGCACTGCAATCCTGAGCTGGAGGAAAATTTGGAAAGCATGCACTTGTTTGTTGAAAATAAAATAAAATGAGTAGACCTTCTCTCCAAAGGGTATAGCCCAGAAGCAAGAGTTCCAGTCTGTTCCATAGTACGTAACCAAGTTACCCAACATAGAAATAACACAGAACATAATAATGTGTGTGAGTGTAGTGTACAAGTGTCACAGAATAAGCTAAATAATTGACCTCTGTTTAAATGGTAGCAGAGCTAATCATTGAGCTATGGAGCATAGAAAAGCATTTACAGGTTTCTAAATGTACTGTCAAAAGTTCCAAATATTAACCTATACGAGGAACAAAATGATAATACCCGTTGAATAACACCCCCCTCTCCTGGCATAGGGTTCTTACCCCCTCCTGATACTCTCACCACAGAACCACAGCAGCACGTCCAGAGGGAACAATGGCCACCAAGGAGGATACATTAATCGCTCTCCATACCAGAAAGTAACAAGCTCATGATGTGCTATTCTACTGCTCGCGCTGAAAACAACAAGACCGCACTGCAGGACTACTATTGCACTCCTACACTTCCAGCTGCACTCATCCAGAGTGGAGTAGCGTTAAAAATACAACTGCTGGGGGGCGGAGCCTGGCTGCTGACATGAGAGCAGCGTAAGTCCGGAGCTTTGTGCTGATGGCCCTAAATTAACTTATCTTAGCCCATATTAGATGTGGATTCACGTATAAACTTTGGACACTGCACACTGATGGAACCCTGCTGTGTGTGCTGACAGCCCCACAAGTGCACTTAAAGAGATCAGACCGAGTAAAAGGACGCACGGACGGCCTGAAACCTGGGCGCAACTGCAGATAACCTAACCTGGAGGAGACCTGAGGATAAGAGAGCCAGAGCGCCACCGTACAAGCATGTTTAGAAGACTCTAATAGCGGCACCCTGGGCACAACACCGGCCCGTTCAACTCACCGTCCTTATGCACCAACACCGGGAATCGCCGGATCTACTTTGGCTGCCATTACAGATCCATACGCAGCATACCCACGGGGCTGCATGATGAAGCAGAGGCGTTAGCGATCCTCACAAATACCCACAGTAAGTGAAAGTTTTATGAGAGCGGTCCTGCTCTATCCTTACAGCTCATACATATTACGCCATAACCCTAGAAAGGGTAATAGCTGGTCTGGCCATTTTTTTTCAATGCTGACACCTCTGTAAAAAGAAAGATGGTGGGACATTAATACGGCTACAAAAATTGTACAGAGCACAAAATAATAAGAGCCAAAGGTGTACAATACATAAGCTGGCCGCATATAAGAAGTATTCCTCAATTTCAAGCTATGTAAGTCAACTTTGATTACCCTAAAGGCAGCAGCTATCAACTCCCTGCTTGACATGCTGTTAAGTTAAATTGCAGATGCTACACCATTAACACTTTGCCTGGATAGTGAACTACAGAGGATTCATTTGAGTCTTTAAGCATACCATAATCCCTTTTTTCTGCTAAGAGCCAAAGGAAAGCTAAACTACACTCTGTGCAAATCTAGCACTTTTATCACTTTATCCTATGCAAACAAAGGGGGTCTCATATTGATATCATCACTGCTGCTGAATTCTACAAAGCATATTAATACCGTGATCACAGAAAATAGTTTATATTATTGCTACTCTGTCTTTATCCATCATCATGGCTTCCAGGCAAAATTTAAAACAGGACAAACCCCTGAAACCATCTTCAGGGAAATCAGCCACTATATCTTCATATATGCAGGTCCCAGAGTCGCTTCTGAAACACGAAATAAGAGGTCCTCTCTGGAAAGTCAGAATTGTAGTCAATCTAATTCACAAGATGAAGAGATACCCCTCACTACATCTGCCCTGCATGACCTTCCATCTAAACAGGACATTGCTGACATAGTCCGTACATGCATTAGAGAAGAGCTCGCAGGCATGAGACAAGATATACACACTTTAGGGTTCCAGGTAGAATCCCTGGAATCTAATCAGGATGAAATAAAGGAAGACGTGCAGACCCTGACGGATCAAGTCTCCTCCCAGCAAGACACAATTACACTATTGCAGGAAAAACTGGAGGATTTAGAGAACAGGAGCAGACGCAAGAATATAAGAATTAGAGGGGTTCCCGAGGATATTCTTCCTTGTGATTTTCCAGTTTACTTGCAATCTCTATTTCAGCAGATAAAGGAATCTTCATGTACCACAGACATTCAGTGGGTGAGAGCCCACAGATCTTTACGCCCAAAACCTCCAGAATCTGCACCCCCGAGAGATATAATCATTCGATTTAAGAATTTTCTGGAAAAAGAAATGTTGCTAAATCAGTCAAGGAAACTACAGCCGGTCCGATTCAGAGGAAATGTCCTGCAGTTTTATCAAGATCTGGCCTCTCAAACACTGCAACGCAGAAAAGAATTTGGTCCCCTTACTACATTGCTTCGCAACAAAAAAATTCCATATCGCTGGGGTTTCCCTACACAAATCTGGGTTCTTTGAAATAATACCCGCCTGACATGCAGGTCTCCAGAGGCTGCCATCTACTTTTGCAAATCTTTGGGAATAGATCCCCCATCTGATGATTCGACGCAAGACCAAAGCTCTACTTCACAACCTGGACACAAGAAAGCCTCAGACACCTCTTGGAACACAGTCGGCAACAAACAAATTAGAAAGCCAACCTCACCACAGACATTGAGAAATACCCCTAAATCTTTTTCGTCATCCACACAACGTGGGGATGCTGAGACATACAGGGACTCAACGCAGTAACCTGCTCAAGGACTTTCTTTGACCGTCATATGAGGACTTGATAAGTATACCTTAAAGTTTTTGGTGTAATTGTTTATTCTTTCCATATTTAACAACTTGTTTTGAGAAATGCTACAATATGTCTTTAGTTCACTTTTTTCTTGAGGTTATAATTATATTTCAGGCTAACATGTCCTTCCGTATTACCTCATTAAATGACTGAGACCACCGAGGTATTATTTCTGCATGACAAAGTATCCTGAGGATATAACGATAGCTTATGTTAAAATGTTATTCCACACTTAATCTGTCTAAGATGGATATATAGTGAATTCTTTAGATGTGATTCAGAAGGTTATAAAAACAAAGCCTAGTTTTAGTTAGGCTACCTTGATATTGAATTGATTGTTTAAATGTTTAGCCATTTTAGATATCTATTATGTTCAGAAGGTATAAAGCGTCACAGACAAAATATGGGAAAGATTAATTTAGTTGATATAATCGAGCACTTAGGGCCTGCGGCATTTTTTCTCCCAAGGTTTTGCTCTCAATACTGACCTATATTAGGATGAGAGTTCGTAGTTTGTTTTGATGTTTAGAGTAAATCTCTATTGTTTATTTTACTTGTCTAATAAGACATACCTTTGTAGATTGTTTTATTTTTACCTATTTTGTTTCCACAATGATGCAACTTCAGAATGTAACTCTCTGTTTCTAGCTAATGATTCCACGCTTGAGTATTGTACCAGCATATCTATGAATATTCAGATAATCCCTATAATCTCATTTCACACACATGCCACGATTACATAGCAAAGCCACACCATGCCTAACCCTCCTGACCCAAAATGTTAAGGGATTTAATTCACCGCAGAAAAGGTCTAAAGCCTTATCTGACATAAATAGATGTAACATTGATATCCTTTTTCTACAGGAAACACATTTCAAGAAACGCAATGAGCCCAGATATTTTGGTAAAACTTTTAGTATTCACTTTCATAGCTCTGGCCCGAGTAAAAAAAATGGGGTGAGCCTTCTTATAAATAAATCCCTCCCATTTGTGTTAGAACGAAAAGTTGTAGATAAAGAAGGACGGTTCCTGGGTTTTACTGGGCTTTTATATGGCAGACCGATCACACTGGTTAACGTGTATGCCCCCAATACCAACCAATTGCCCTTTTTCCGTAACATGTTTAATAAGATATTAGATTTAGCCAAGGGCCCAATATACCTAGCCGGAGATTTCAATGTCCCTCTACAACTTAATATTGATAGCTCCAACCCTAAGATCCAAATCTCTCATAGACTTACCAAAACTTTATGGAAGGGCATAAGAGATATGAACCTATATGACGACTGGAGATTCATACACTATAACAAAAGAGACTATACTTTCTTTTCCCACCCCAACAAATCCTATAGTCGACTTGACTATATACTAACAAATCAACAAGGCTTATCCTACATCACTAGATGCGATATCTCCCCTACTTTCTGGTCGGATCATTCGTCTGTCCAATTGCAATTTACATGGCCCAATATCCCCTCCTCCACACATCAGTGGAAGCTAGACGACACCCTGCTAGAAAACCCAGAATCTGTCATTAAATTTGCAAACTCTATCGAAGAGTACTTCAGGTTTAACTCTGCCTCAGTCAATAATAGATACACAGTATGGGAAGCACATAAATGTGTGCTTCGCGGAGAACTAATTAAACTTAAAGCATTTTGCATATCCACAACCCGTAAAAAATATCAGGAACTGACCTCAGAATACACGCGACTAGACTATATGCATTAAAAAGGTCCACTTCCGACACTAACATACTGACAGACTTACAAACAGTCCATGCTCAACTGGACAACTTCCTGGACGGGGAGTATCATTCTATGCGCAGGAAAACAAATAGCATGTTCTACTTTGAAAATAACAGAGCAGGTAAATTGCTAGCTAGGGCTTTAAAGAAGAAACGGTTTAAATCGTACATATATGAACTTAAGGGCCCACAAAAGAAACCTCTACAGACAACCCCAGAAATACTACAATCTTTCCACAACTACTACACCTCATTATACAACCTTAAAAAAGATACCCCGTCAGCAACCCACCTTTCCAATATGTCAGATTACATTAGAAACAGTACATTACCAAATTTGACTGAGGACCAAAAATCACAAATAAATAAACCAATATCCCCACAGGAATTTCTACATGCTATTAAAACTTTGAAATCAGGAAAAAGTCCTGGCCCCGATGGCTTCACAGCCAAATATTACCAAACATTCGCCACTGCCTTAACTCCTTATCTTACTGTAATGTTCAATGAGGCGACTAAGGATAATCCATTTCCACCAGTGATGCTGGAGGCGCAGGTCGTAGTGCTACCAAAATCCGGCAAAACCCCAAACACCCCAGCAAATTTCCGCCCAATTTCCCTCTTGAACATCGATGTTAAGCAAAAATGATAGCTTCTAGGATAAATTTAGTCTTAGCAACTATAATACATTTTAATCAGGCCGGTTTCATACCCATGAGAGAGGCCAGAGACAACACCACAAAGATTCTGCACCTCATGGAATTTGCCTCCCAACAAAAAGACCCCTCCGTGTTCCTGTCTATGGACGCGGAGAAAGCCTTTGATAGGCTGGATAGGCTTTTATTACAACGCACTATGCAAGCATTTGAATTTCCACAGGAGCTTATAGAGAAAAATTTTACCCTTTACAATAACCCTCAAGCCAAAATAAAACTAAACGATTCCATATCAGACCCATTTATGATCACTAACGGAACAAGACAGGGTTGTTCCCTCTCGCCCCTATTGTTTGTTATGGCAATGGAAGTACTAGCCTCGCACATTAGGAAGGACACCAACATCCACGGGTTTAACATTGGCCCCAACACCTACAAGATTACACTGTATGCAGATGACATTTTTTTAACACTCGTGAAACCCGACCAATCCATTCCGGTATTGATGACCACACTCCAAACATACAGTAACTACTCTAATTTCAAAATAAATGTCACAAAATCCGAACTACTTAGTATTCACCAAACACTGCAAGCATTAACTAGTATCCAACAACATTTCGGATTCCGATTACAACCTACAGCAATTAAGTACCTAGGTGTCCATATCTCCCCTCATATAGAAGACATAATCTCTTTGAATCACACATCCCTTAAAGTCACCATTCAAGACATACTCAACTCCTGGAATCTAAAACCCCTCTCGTGGCTAGGGAAAGTCAACGCGGTCAAAATGATTATCCTTCCTAAAATACTATATTTTCTACAAACTCTCCCAGTACCCTTGTCGAAACAGTTGATATACTCTATACAAAAAATTATAAACGGTTTCCTTTGGTCACATAAACGTCCCCGCATTGCCACTAATACCCTGTACCGACCCAGAGAGTTAGGGGTAGTTGGGGCCCCGAATCTTTTAAACTACAGACATGCTGTCTTTCTATCTCGGGTGGTAGACTGGTGCAA
Source organism: Bombina variegata variegata (assembly GCA_905336975.1). Taxonomy (NCBI): domain Eukaryota; kingdom Metazoa; phylum Chordata; class Amphibia; order Anura; family Bombinatoridae; genus Bombina; species Bombina variegata. Next base: position 7,651 of record CAJPDP010006984.1, read on the forward strand.
GCAAGCACCTAATAAAGAATGGGTCTTATTGGAACAAATCTTATCCGACACCTATAACATAGGTAGCAACTGCTGGATTCCAGCAACTCACCGTAAGCTATTGCCAACAACCCCTAGGATAGTGAAGGAAACTTTCAAACAATGGGACAAATTGCTTAAAAAGCATTCAACACTCTCTTCCATACACTCACCTCTGATGCCACTAGGGAAAAATTCCCCGCTCTCAACACTGTTCAACCCCCTACCCTACTCCCATACTGACATTTCCATCCGGAACTCCAATCCACACTTTCTCCTATACATAGACAGGGAAATTCAATCTCAACAGATCCTATGCGATACATTAAGCGAAAAATTTCAAAACTGGTATATATACGCACGACTCACTCACTATCTGTCAACTCACCCTCACAGACTACAACTAAGACGTCCACTAACAAACTTCAAAGCAATGTGCTTCTACCCTAACCCTCGCAAGAGAATCCTATCCTATAAATTATAAATTGCTTTCTAACCTATCATACCCATCATTTCCCTTGTATGTGTCTAGATGGGAATCAGAATTTAACACCGAACTAGACAAATCTGACTGGCAAATAATCTTCAAACAAATGACCAAAGCCTCCGCATCTATATCTGTGCAAGAGATGAATTTCAAACTGCTGAGCAGATGGTACTACACACCCTCCAGATTACACCAACTGTTCCCCAACACCTCCGCAATGTGCTGGAGAGGCTGCCCAGAAGTAGGAGACTTTAAACACATTTGGTGGACCTGCCCAACAGCCCAGTCTTTTTGGTCTTCCCTCAAACCTGAGATAGAAAAAGTTATAAACTTGAACCTCATTATGACACCATGGCTTTTCCTCTTTAATACATTTCCAAAAATCACATGTAAACTAAGACGAACACTCCTCACTATTATGATCGACTTAGCAAAAAGGTTAATACCATTAAAATGGAAAAAGATCAATCTCCCCACTTTAGCCGAATGGAGAGACAGAGTAACTCACTCTCTTCACTTGGAAAAATATCACTACTCACATACTAAGAGAACAGAAGAATATCATGACTTACTTTTCTTATGGGAGGAATATATAAATATATAAATATCCAAATACCCACAATAGCCCCGCACAACATAACATTATATACTTTACACTTAGTACCACAACAAGATCCTACATGGGGCTACTCTCACATCTCCCTCACCTCGAGGTGACACACACCCTATCAATAAAGGGCAGGTAAAGAATGGCAAAGAGTGTGTGATAGTTCACCACATAATACTTGGCTTGGTATAATAACAAATTGATTCATTCTTACTAGTTTGTGTCTGGTACTTGTGATCAAAACCACTAATTTTTGTCAATCTCGAGCTAAATTTGATTGTATAATTGCATCATTATTATAATGTTTATTGTTGAATTGATCCAAAACTGTTTCTTATGTACGTTTGGAAATGTATACCTCGTAATTCTTTCAATAAAAGTTGAAAATAAAAAAAAAATAAAAAAAATACAACTGCTACAAAATTTAGTGTAAAATATAGCCGCTGACAGAAACTGGCATAACTTACTTAAAGGGACTGCAATTGTAAACATTTAAATACATTGAGCAGCCCAAATGCCTTAAAATAGTCCACCTATAAACTCATCTGTGTTACCTGTGTTCTGTCCTCTGGCTGTGAAATAAACAGTCATATGCACCTACTGATACCCTGTGTGAGTGACAGTACTTGCCCATCCAATACAAATAGTAGTCCATCCAATATAAATAGTAGAGGATACACTGAGGGAGTACATCTACGTGGTCAGACAGGAGGTAGATTCCAGCGACAACTGTGGGCTAAGGCAGGCTTGTGACCACAACTCCCGCAGGAGAAGTACATTGCACAGCACAGTACTCTCCTTATGCCCCTCTCTTCAAAGTTTCACCTCATGAGGGGGATACGGGATAAAAAAAATCCACTTTCTTCCAAAATAAAATTCTGAGCACCTCAATTTTCCCCTGCTCCTGTAGAGGCATCTTCCTATGCCCCTCTCTTCAAAGTTTTACCTTACGAGGGATACACAGGATTGAAAATCCCCTATTTTCTAAAATACAATTGTGAACACCTTAATCTTCACCTGCTCCTGTAGAGGAAAAGACTGTGAGGAACAGGGAAGTGGGAAGGATTAAAACTCTTGGTATAGGGTGTATTTGCCTCCTCCTGGTGGTCAGATGATGAATTACCAACAATAAGGAATTGTGGACTCTAACCCCCATAACAAAGAAAGTGTCATAAGGAGGTCTGCTTCCCTTTAAAACAAAGTTTGTTTAGAAGCATCAAAAGACAACTTCTTTATTTTCACACAGTTTGACACAATATGAATGATTGTTAAGCATTATCTTACATAGAATGATTTGCCTGCCTTTTCTTATCTTCCCTTTAATATATACTTTAACCTTTGATACAAATTACCCTCATCAAATGTTATTTTTCTGTAACTTGAACATTTATCTTACTTCCCTTTCTACAAAATGTTTCTTTGACATTTGTGGCATGTGGAGCAATTAAATATCTACATTTTATTTTAAAGTTATGCAAAGTTCTAATGATGAAAAATGTCCTCATGCACACAGAACAGACCATTTCATATATCATCCCTGGTATCATACAAGAGCCAATACAATTAATGACAGACAGACTCACAATATATCCAGCTTCTGCATGAATATTGTGGTGTACTCCTGATTCATTAAGTAGCTTATCTTCATTTTCCTATTTATTATCAATTTTAAGAGACAGTAAGTCTGCAGAGTGTCTGGGGAGTGAACTCATTCTTTGCCGTAATTCTTAATTGACTCAACAAATTCTTAAGCTTTTTTTTTAACCCCATTTCTTAATTTCAGTTCTTCTTCCAGGGCCAACATGTGCACAGATGAACTCATTGCTTATTACTCAAAAAACTTATAGGTATTTATGTCCTATTTTTGTTTGTTGCAAAAAAAAAAAAAAGTGCATGGAAAATGAGTCATTTATTTAGCATGGACATTGTGTTCATTCTTATGTAAACCAGACTTTATTTACTGTATTAAATATAAATAGCAGAATTACCCATTTAGTAAGGACAAGACATATGTTAATAGTTTATGTGCAATTTGATTATTAATAATAGCAGTATTTTTCCTGTCCTATCTTTTTTTCTTGGATTGGTCAGTAAGTATAGAGTTTGGCATAACAAGGACACAATTACACAGAAAAAAACGAGTGTAATAAAAATATCAAGGACACAAAAACTCCCTATTAATGAAATATTAAAAAAAATACTTTGGCGACTTGTTACGACCACTTGTCAGTCAATAGTAATAGGTGGTAACTTCGTGGGTGGATAAAGCGCCTGGACTGTGCAGCAATAGCTCCAAACAAAGGACGCCTAGCCGGCCAGTCAGAGGAAAACAGATAGTAAGATGTAGGAAGGGCCAAAGGCAGGTGCAATAATCTAATTACTAATGGAATAATTTAATATTGTATAAGGGTCAAAATAAAAACAGGATAAAAAACTCAGGTATACAATACCTATGGCATAAAAACAATAATAAGATACAGATATAAAATATACAGATAAACACTTAAACTGGTGGATCCACCTAGCTAACAGTGATGTGTGTGCTACAGTAGGACTCTCAAGTGTTTCAGAGGTAACTGAACTACACGTGTTACGGTGTGAAAAAATGAAAAATATGAAAAAATATGCTAAGGATCAAAATTAACAGTTGTCAATGTGGCTGTGAAAAACAAAAAAGGCAAAAATTAAAAAATTATTAAAAAATTATATTAATGGAAATTGTCAAAAAAGTGATCAAAAAATGAAAAAATGAAGTGAAAAAAATCTCGATGGTATCAAACCAAAACAGTGGTCATAAAAAACATATGGTCACAAAAAACAAAAGTGAATGAGTGATATCCAAAAGAAATGATGAGTGTCACAATCCTGCTAAAAGTTATAATCTAAGCATATAAGTACAAAAAGAACTCCAAACTTGTTTCCTAATGGTGAGAAGTGTCGTGGTGCAGTATATTTCTTTCCTGGTGTTGAGAAGTGCCGTGGTGATCCTGATGGTGAAAATCTTAAGGTGGTAGTCCTCTTGGTATTAGTCCTCCATTACTGCTAATAACCTGTAAAAGTAAAGTAAAATGTACAAGATTGTCCAAACTACTGTTAGGAGATTGGAAAAAAGCTTACCAGCTGCTTGTCAACGCGTTTCGGCCCAGCTATGTGGGCCTTTATCTAGACTGGTAGTGCTT
>CAJPDP010007005.1:0-11306 GCA_905336975.1 Bombina variegata variegata
TAGCTGAATCAGTGCACATGTGAAGTAATCAATTGATCACTAATACAATGTTACTAACCTGCTCTCACCTATAAGCTGATTATTTCATTTGTGCACTGGTTCAGCTATGATGAAAACCTGGCCTGTCTGTGGTACTTGAGGACTGTGGTTTAGAAACAATGCTATACAGAACTTGGATATCAAGGTATTTTCCTGGAAAGTGATGTTTATGCTAGCTATTTCTTCAGCTAGAAGAGTCTCTGAGTTATCTGCTTTATCTTGTGAGTCTCCTTTTCTGGTTTTCCACAAGGATAAAGCAGTTCTTCGTACAAAGTATGATTTTCTTCCAGATGTTGTTTCCTCAGTAAATATAAACCAGTTGTTCTTTAATTGTGTCAGGGTCATTCTAACTTTAAGGAACTGATTTTTCATAATTTTGATGTTGTTAGAGTGTTAGTTTTATCTTCAAGCTACTTAAGATTTCAGACAAAGTTCTAGTTTATTTTGTTCATAATTCTTGTTCTCGTAAAGGTCAGAAGGCTATGGCGGTAACCTTAGCTTCTTGGCTCAAACAGGTCATTCACAAAGCTTACATGGTGGCAGGAAAGTCTCAGCATAAGCACATTACAGCTCATTCTACCAAAGCAATTACTACTTCATGGACCTTCAAAAAATTATGCATCCCTGGAGCAGATTTGCAAAGCTGCAACATGGTCTTCTCTCCACACATTCTACAAATTTTACTGTTTTAATGTTTTTGATTTACCTATCTGACTTCTTTCTCTGCTTGGCTATAAGTTAAACTAATTGGGGAGGGGAGGTGGTAGGGATTAAAGCTTGTGTGTGTGTTTTTGGCCTCCTCACAGTGGCTGGATATATATCCCAAATGTTATGGATTCCTAAATTTTAGGGTTTTTTTGGGGGGTGATTGTAGACTCTGTTGCTATGCTTCTGTAGTTTACAGTGCAACACAAGCTTAAGCTTTAAACTTGTCCCTGACTCATCCTTCAGTGGCCTAATGTATGGAGGTATTGGATTTGATAGTTGTGGCCTCAGATGTCATCCCTTTTACTTGTTTTCAACTGTGTCCTCTTCAGTTCTGCATGTTGTGCCAATAGAATGGAATTGCAATCATCTCTCAGATAATTTGGGTGGATCCTTTAGTAAAGCAATCCCTATCTTGGTGGACATCTCACTAGGATATCTCACATGGAATGTCATTTCTTCGTACAGTAACTCATTGTAAATAAGCACAGACACGTGTTTCTCAGGTTGGGGAGTGGGCTGGGGGTCTCAGAGATTGCAGGGAGTTTTGTCTCCTCAGGAGGCAAGATTACCAATCAATGTTATAGAACTTTGAGAGATTTTCCGAGCTCTCCAGGCCTGGTCTTCTCTCAGAGCGGTACTATATATTTGTTTTCAATCAGACAACATAACTGCGGTAGCCTGCATCAATCACCAAGGAGAGGTATTTGCAGTGTTCTAGCAATGAAAGAAGTATCTTTCGCATTTTATCATGAACAGAGTCCCATCAGTGTACAATTTCATCAATCCATATTCCAGAGGTCAACAATTGGGAGGTGGATTACTTGAGTCGTCAAGCTCTGCATTCAGTGGTGTAGTCTCTCAATCAGGATCAGTTTGTTCAGCATTGGGGTCTGCTGGATATAGACTTGATGGCTTCCCAGGTATGGGGCAAGGTCCAGAGACCCTGAAGTCAAACTGAGAGATGCTTTATCAGTTCCTTGGTCGTTTCACCTAGTTTATTTATTTCCTCCAATTGAACTCCTTTTGAGAGTAATTGCTCATCTCAAGCAGGAACACACATCAGCCATTCTAATAGTTCCAGCATGGCCACTCATAACTTTGTATGCAGGTCCGGTTCAAATGTCCAGTTTTTCACTATGGTGTCTTCTTCGATGTCCAGATATGTTATCATAAGGACACTTCTTTCATCAAAATCCTCTATCTCTCACTTAGACTGCTTGGAGATTGAACAGTTAATTCTTTCTTAAAGGCTCGTAAACCTGTTACTAGGAAGGTTAATCCTAAAATATGGAAGATTTATCTTTTATACTGTGTTGAAAGAGTTTTTTTGTTGGCATTAGTATAGAATTCCAAGAGTTCCTAAATTCCTTCTGGATGGTCTGGATAAGGGGTTGTCACATTTCTGCTCTTTGTGATATTCCATAGTTCTTGGTTTCCAGATATTCAATCTTTTGTCCTGGTTTTATTCAGAATTAGACCGGTTATGAAACCAACTGCCCCCCCCCCATGATTTCAACTTGGTTTTGAGAGTTTTACACGCTCCTACGCATGAATTGGACATTCAATTATTGTCATGGAAAGTATGATTTATTTAGCCATTTACTCTACCAAGAAAGTATCGGAATTGTCTGCTCTCTTGTGAAGTATAAAACTACAGTAAAGCAGATCAAAAACTGTAACCTAGGAGTGCACCAATAAATAACACATTATTGGTGATGGACAAATTGATGATATAAATAATAATCTTAAATAAGTAATAAAAAGTATAATTGAGTGATGAATAAATTAATAGTGCAAGATAATAATTTCGTGATTGCTTACATAAACTATATAATCAGTGCAATGAAGGATTCGTGACTCAAAAAATAAAAATAAATAAATTATAATATATACAGTGAGGATTCGTGACTCAAAAATGAGTTATAATATATAGAAAGTGTGTGAAAATAGACAATCGTCCAATGTCAATTCCAGATAAGTCTCAGTGGATTATCTGTGATTTTTCTGTGATTTGTCTATGGTTTTCCTTGTAGTAGTCACAATATTTCAGTTGGTAGCTTGGAGTCAGTTTCACCAAGAAACAGAGTAGAAGGCAGCTCTCTTGTGAGATAGACGATAACAATAGATGCCAGTTCCTAAGAAAGGAAAAGAAAAGAGGCGCCCAATAGTGTGGTATCGTAGATGCAAGTGTGAAGAGACAAAAGTAGATATCAATTGTACTCACAAACCCAGGTGCACATCTAGTGTAATAATCAGCGGAACAAGGCTTCGGAGCCGCTCGGCTGACTCAGTCAACTAGAGTCGACCTGCAAAGGAACACGTCCTCAAAGGAATGTCAATCCAGGTAGAATCCGATAATCCAAACTAGAGCAGGGTGTGTTTGAATAAAAGTAGACTTTATTAAAATCAATTAAAATACAGGAAACACAACGCGTTTCTCCGCACATACGCTGTTTCATCAGGTTGTAATATTCCTTCACAACCCAGCTCTAGATATACTTACAGACAACCAATTACAAGTGTGAATCATGGCACCCCCCAAAAATAACACACCTTATTGGGCCATTGATCGGCATCTAAGTTATAAATCCACATCTGTGTTTGTTTAGTATATGCACAAGACCAATTAAAGATCGAGATAATACACTCACTAATGCACCGCATATGATTGGACACAGAGGCCGGTAAATGGGCCAATCACACAAAAGTGTGTGTTGATATTATTATTCAGGTCCGAACATAAATGCAAAAGCTGATGCTTGATTTAAAAGATTATGATATTAAAAAGATTGATCCTACTGTGCCTCTGAGGGGGGATCCCACCGCCCCTTATATTAAAACTCTCACTAACCTAATTCATTTTGCATTTCAGGATGGGATTGTGTCTAAACAAGAAAAAGAATTTTTGATTTCCAAGGAACCCAACTGTGCCTTCTAATACCACCTGCCCAAAATTCATAAGGATGTGTTGAATCCCCCGGGCAGGCAGATAATAGCGGGCATAAGGAGTCTAACGGACAATGTCTCTGCATAGGTAGACTTATCTTCAGAAATATGTAGTGGGTTTAGATTCCTACATTAGAGATTCTTCGGATTTGTTGAAGAAATTGGGTAATATAGTGATATCTGGCAGTCCATTATGGATCACCTGTGATGTACAGGCACTTTATTCAAATATCCTTCATCATCTGGGGATAGAGGCTGTCTCCAGATTTTTGGAAGATGATTGGTATATTCCCCCTCTACAAAAACAGTTTATTCTCCAATTAATTTTGTTTATTTTGAAACACAATTATTTCCTATTTCAATATAATTTTTACTTACAAGTCAAAGGAACCGCCATGAGTACCAGGTTCGCCCCTAGCTTTGCGAACCTCTTTATGGGGTGTTTCGAACAGGATTATATTTATCATTCCAAGTTCGGGGCGAACCTGGTATTCTATGGTAGGTTCATTGACGACCTTATCTTTATTTGGGATGGCTCTAAAGAGTTAGCATGTGAATTTGTCGATCATTTAAATAAGAATGATAAAGGTTTAACCTTTACTAGTTCCATCCACCAACAAGAAATAGTCTTTTTGGATTTACATCTGTGTTTTAATGGTCAGGGAGGAATTACTAGTGCCACACACTTCAAGACGGTTGATTGTAATAGTTACTTAGAATATTCAAGCAACCATTACCTTCCCTGGAAACGTAATGTCCCATACGGACAGTTTAAAAGAATAAGACGAAATTGTAGCTCCCTAGATCAATATGATGAACAAAGCCTTATCTTGAAACAGAGGTTTAAAGAAAAACATTATCCTACTGAATTTGAGAGGGGTTTTCTCCGGGCAAGAGCTGAAAATAGAGATGAATACTTTAGTAGTACTAGAAAGAAATCCACTAACTCTATAAAACCTACTGTGAGATTTATTACCCAATACAACTCAAATCACACACTAATTCGTCAAGCTCTTGATAAACACTGGAGAATCCTTAAAAGAGACCCCATATTAAATGAATTAATTGGAGAGAAAGCTACTATAGTATACAAGAGGGCACCTAATCTTAAGAACATCTTGGCACCTAGCAGAGTTGTTAAAAATACTAATAATTCTAATAGGAATAATGATAACACTAATAATATAAATGATCAAACCACTCACTATTTTTGTTCAAGTGTATTAGGTAGAAATAACCCTAGATTCAAAAGACAAGTTTTAAACAACTCCTCCTGTAGATCCAGGAGAGGAGTCTTCAAATGCTGTGTTAAAAATTGTAAAATGTATCAACATATTGGCCATGGGCAGAATAGTTTTACGTCTTATATAACTAAGAAAAGCTATCCCATTAAGGATATACTAACATGTGCATCTCACTATGTGATTTATTTGTTAACCTGTAGCTGTGGGGTCCAATATATTAGCCGCACGATTAGACGGGTCAGCCACAGGTGGTCCGAACATTCATGTAGTATGACCAAAAACAAAAAATCACAGTGTGATTAGACATTGCCAATCTAAACACAATCCTAACTGCTATCAAATTATCCCGATAGAACATGTGCCCCAGTCATATATGTGTAATAGATTTGTGAGACTCCGCCAGAGGGAGACATACTGGATACACAAACTGAAGACCCTTCATCCTTTTGGCCTTAATATAAATATCGATTTAGCGGCATTTTAAATTTTTCGGTTTGTGCGTCTTGCATGTGACCCTCCCTCTCTTTGGTGTGATTGGACTTCCAGATCCTTATCAATCTTTACTGTTGGGTGATTGGATATATCTAGTTAAACTTCGAGTTAGATTCCCTCTAATGATGAAACTATTATCCCCATACATTTATATGGAAATGTTTATGATAGATTACAACCTATTGAATATATCCCTTGTTGTTATAGTCTAGTGGTTAGATATGGTAAAGACCTTCAGATAGGTCGATTATAGATATGCGATACTTTTCTAGGACCTTAGAGTTTGATGTATTATATTGCAATGTTATGCTTTACAGTTAGGGGGTCTAATACATACCTGTTTAGATCTTAGCAATGTTTATACTAAGACTCAAATATGAACGATTTAGAATATGATATTTTCGTTTATATTATAACCTTTATCTATTAATAGGTTGTTTCAAATGATGTCTATAGTTCACTCTTGTGATCCGTGAATCTTTTTTTAGATATATATAAATAATTAACCTGTTAGTTGAATTTCTAATATCATTATTGTTTATACTGTTGTTGTTTTGTCCTGTTATTCACGATTTGAGTTTATTTCTTCCTATTGGGTTCAATTTCATTGATCCTAGTGGGGACTGCTAATTATATTTTTATGTTGTGAAAGCCACAATTCATATTATAAAAATCAGAATAATATTGCTTGTTCTGTCTTGAAAATAACGGCATAAGCAGGTGTTGTATTCTTTTTTTATTTTTCTCTTTTATCGGCTTGTCATACTGGCATTCTGAATTTATTAGACGGACCCACTGTTGTGGGTGTGTAATATCCTGAATTCCTATTGGATATGGTGACGCTCGTGCGTCACTTCAGATACGTGGTATTATTTTGGTCCCGATCTGATAGAATTAGCCGTTTTAGCACTTTTGATGATTAAATACCCTAATTAAATATCCTATTTTAATATCATAATCTTTTAAATCAAGCATCAGCTTTTGCCTTTATGTTCGGACCTGAATAATAATATCAACACACACTTTTGTGTGATTGGCCCATTTACTGGCCTCTGTGTCCAATCGTATGCGATGCATTAGTGGGTGTATTATCATCTCAATCTTTTATTGTGCATATACTAAACGAACACAGATGTGGATTTATAACTTAGATGCCGATCAATGGCCCAATAAGGTGTGTTATTTTGGGGGGGTGCCATGATTCACACTTGTAATTGGTTGTCTGTAGGTATATCTAGAGCTGGGTTGTGAAGGAATATTACAACCTGATGAAACAGCGTATGTGCTGAGAAACTCGTTGTGTTTCCTGCATTTTAATTGATTTTAATAAAGTCTACTTTTATTCAAACACACCCTGCTCTAGTTTGGATTATCGGATTCTACCTGGATTGACATTCCTTTGAGGACGTGTTCCTTTGCAGGTCGACACTAGTTGACTGAGTCAGCCGAGCGGCTCCGAAGCCTCGGTCCGCTTATTATTGCACTAGATGTGCATCTGGGTTTGTGAGTACAATTGATATCCTCTCTTGTGAAGTGCCATATCTTGTTTTCCATGACCATAAGGTGGTACTTTTACGCATTATAGTTTTTTGCCCAAAGAGAATATTAACCAGGAGATTGTAGTTCATTCGTTATGTCTAAAACCAAAGAATTCAAAGGAATTGTTGTTGCATAATTTGGATTTGGTTAGAGATTTTAAATATTATCTGCAAGCTACTAGACGGTTTACACAATCCTTTAGTTTATTTGTACATCTCTTGGGAAAACATGTCGGGAATCTATTGCTGCTTCGCTAGCCTCTTGGTTAAATAGTTTGATTCATAAATCTTACTTGGAGGCGGGACAATCTCCTCCTTTTAGTCATACAGCTCATTCTACTCAATCAGTTTCTACTTCCTGGGCATTTAAGAATGAGGCTTCAGTGTGTCAGATTTGCAAAGCAGCAACTTGTTCGTTCTTGCACACTTTTTTTGCTAAATTTTATCGTTTTGATTTGTTTGCCTCTGCTGAGGCCACCTTTGGCACAAAGGTTTTTCAGGCCTTTGTGTCTGGTAAATGGGTGCCTGCATTTATTTTTGTTCCACCCATTTTTTGTGGACTAAAAAAAAGTAAGGACTTGTGGACTCTCACCACCTTAAAAAAGAATTCATGCTTACCTAATAAATTAATTTCTTTCTTGGTGGTGAGAGTACACCAGAACCGCCCAAGTTTATTTTGTTTCTTTCTAGTTGGTGGCAGTTCTAGTTTGCATCTTATTTACCCTACTTTGTCCTTCCTACTTTCTGTTTCTCTTTCTACTTGGCTATACAATAGTCTGGGAGGTACAGGGAAGTGGGAGTGGTGTAGGGTATTGTTGCCTCCTACTGGTGGCCAGGTTTGGAATTTCCAACAGTAAGGACTTGTGGACTCTCGCCACCAAGAAACAAATTAATTTATTAGATAAGCATAAATAGTGATTATTTTTTATTTTATTTTTAATTTTTCTTCTTCTGGTAGAACATTTTTTTATAATCTGCTTATAAATGCAGTAAAATGATTACAGTATCAAATATGCTAATTAAATATTTATTTGTATAGTAGTTTTGTAATATGTTTGTTGTTTTTCTTTCAAGGGCTTGAATGCTGCTTTATTCCATGAGAATAAGGACCCTCGTACATTTGTGTCTCTTGTTCCAACTTCTGCTCATACAGGAGATGGCATGGGTAATCTGATAGCTCTTCTTGTCGAGCTGACCCAGACAATGCTAAATAAAAGGTTAGCTCATTCTGATGAGCTAAGGGCCCAGGTTATGGAGGTAAGTGGTAGCTGGTTTGTAAATTTTAATTAACTGCCGCTTGTTAGGATTTTGTTTTCAATCTTTTGTTGTTTCTTCTAGGTAAAGGCCCTTCCAGGCATGGGTACTACAATTGATGTAATCTTGATCAATGGGCGTCTAAGGGAAGGTGATACTGTTCTAGTTGCAGGTGTGGAAGGTCCAATTGTAACACAGATCAGAGGCCTTTTGCTACCACCACCAATGAAAGAATTAAGAGTAAAGGTAAATCAATTTACAGTTTACTTTTTGCATTGTTACTGTTTGTTTATGCACTGTGGTATAAAATATATCTTAAATACTACCTAATATTTTATACTATGTTTTAAAGCATGGGTTAAAGAAAGGAGTTGGGGTGGGGAAAAAAGTTAATATTAACACTTTGCTAAAATACCTATTGTTTTAGAATCAATATGAAAAACACAAAGAAGTATTAGCAGCACAGGGTGTGAAGATCCTTGGAAAGGACTTAGAGAAAGCTCTAGCTGGTTTGCCACTTCTCGTTGCTCACAAAGAAGATGAAATCCCTGTCCTTAGAGTAAGTAGCTTTTTAAAAATGTTTAAAAGCTTTTCTAAGTCTATAAGCTCATCTATTATTAACGTTTGTTTGTTTTATATTTGAAAGGATGAATTAATTCATGAATTAAAGCAAACACTGAATGCTATCAAATTAGAAGAGAAGGGCGTTTATGTACAAGCTTCGACATTGGGCTCCTTGGAGGCTTTACTTGAATTCTTGAAAACCTCAGAAGTGCCAGTAAGTTTAACCCTTTCTTTGTAGGGCATTTTTTTAGCCATGTTATTCATAGAAGTACATCAAACCATATTTTACTGTCAGCACACTACTGAATTTGTGTCCTATTGTTTTTATTCATCTGCTTTAATGTTTTTTTTTATTTTTTTTATTAAAGGGATATGAAACACAGTTTTTTCTTTCATGATTCAGATAGAGCATGCGATTTTAAGCAAATTGCTCATTTACTCCTCCTATTAAATTTTTCTTTGTTCTCTTGGTATCTTTATTTTAAATTGACCTTTAACTACCAATCAGCAAGTGCTACCCAGGTGGTGAACCAAAAATGGGCTGGCTCCTAAGGTTACATACCTGTTTTTTTCAAATAAAGATACCAAGAGAATGAAGAACATTTTTTAATAGGAGTAAATTAGAAAGTTGCTTAAAATTTCATGCTCTATCTGAATCACAAAAGAAAAAATTTGTGTTCAGTGTCCCTTTAATGGTGTTAAAGTACCAGAGTGTTTGGATATACAATAGCAGAAAGTGCCATTCTAAATTTCTTATATAAATTGCATATCTTACCCAGAATCCTTTGCTGCATTGGAAGCAGTGTATCCAGAGGTTTTCTGGGAAAAGCAATTCCCCTGACTTGTTTAGATTTGTTAAATGAACTACACAATACGTTATTTTCTTTATATTTTGTGCTTAGTGGAGGATTTTAAGATCACTTTTCACCTCCCCATAATTTAAAAAGTTGTTAAATTGCTTTATATAAATGCTATTATGAAACTATAAATTTATTATTATTATTAGCAGGAATTTATAAAGCGCCATCAGATTGCGCAGCGCTATACAAGTAATAATAAAACATTACAGGGATGCATTACATACACAAACAAACAAGTACAGTGTTGGGGTACATTACAGTTGTAGGTNNAAAGTTGCTTACAACTGCATGCTCTATCTGAATCCTGAAAGAAAAAAATTGGTTTCATATACCTTTAATAATATTCTTCCTTTTTTTTATTGCAATATTTTTTTCTGTGTATTAATGGAGCTTTAATAATGTAGATTTATGGAGAATGTTTTGACTTTTTTGCAGAACATGTGTATCTCCTGATTAAATATTATAAACCAATGTTTTCTTCAACAGTATGCTGGAATAAACATAGGTCCTGTTCACAGAAAAGATGTCATGAAAGCGTCGGTGATGTTGGAACATGATCCTCAGTAAGTTGTGGGGGGGTTATGTTTTTAAAAAAAAAAAATACAAAAAAATAAATTAATTAAAAAAATATATGTGTTATGAGTAATGTCAGAAATCGGGGTAATCCTAGGATTACCCCAGCAGCTCTGGGTAAAGCCCGATGTAATGTAATTCACCATCTACCCTATTATTTATTTATTTTGCCTTCTGCCTAGGGGATTGTATTGTTTTACTTCATCATTTATTTTCTTTACAGGTATGCTGTGATCTTAGCTTTTGACGTAAGAATTGAACGAGATGCCCAGGACATGGCTGATAGTTTAGGAGTTCGTATTTTTAGTGCAGAAATCATCTACCATTTATTTGATGCCTTTACAAAGTACAGACAGGACTACAAGAAGCAAAAGCAAGAGGAGTTTAAGTAAGTGATGTGCCTACATCCAGGGTACAGTGCTGAAATAAATCAGATCTGTCATGTGTACAGGTATATCTTGGTTGTTGGTATGAGCAGGGAATAAGGTAAATATCACACAACATAGATATATTCAATACCTTTTTGTGCCACTTTATGCTTTTGAGTTGTTGAGAACTGGAAATCTCAATCCAAATTAGGTTATGTAAGAGGCAAGTCATCTTATTTTCACAGGTTAATCAAGCTATAATTAATTATTATTCAAATGTAGTATTTATTTTATTTCCTCAAGACTCTGTTGTGCTTGGAAGGTTTACTGAGACCACACAGGTTTCTCATTGGTTTTGGGGAGGCATTGCACTTACTTATGAGAAAGTTATAAAGCATTCATAATTATCATTTTTGTTTTGTCTTGTCTTGTTTGTTTATTATTTTTTTGTATTTTTTTTTTTAAATCATTGCTTTAATTTTCTTCTTAAAGACACGATGAGTCCACAGATCATCTTCATTACTTATGGGATATTCACTTCCTGGTCAGCAGGAAGCGGCAAAGAGCACCACAGCAGAGCTTTTAAATAGCTCCTCCCTTCCCTCCCACTCCAGTCATTCTCTTTGCCTACGTTAGTGATAGGAAGAGGTAAAGTGAGGTGTTAGATTAGATTCTTCTATCAAGAGTTTATTATTTTTAAAGTAGTGCCAGAGTGTGCTG
>CAJPDP010007112.1:0-10574 GCA_905336975.1 Bombina variegata variegata
AAATAAATATATTTAGACATATATATATATATATATATATATATATATATATATATATATATGTCTAAATATATTTAGTTATACTAAGCTTAACAAATACTTAGAAAATAAAGCCTCTTTTAAAAGAAAGTAAAGTTTTATTAATTTGAAGACGTCAATGCATCAATTAATATTAGAAGAAGCTAATCGCTAAGTTTATTTTAATATTCTTTAGAGATTTTAATAGTTTTTATTTATATATATATATATATATATATATATATTTGCCTACCATTTCCATGAAAACTCCTCCTAACCTCTACTTCCTGATTTTCTTTGCTGTGATGTATAGAACGGTCCCACCCGCTCCATATGGATCTCTAAAGCGCGTTCACGATGATTGTCACTAATGCGCATGCGCAAATTGGCTAATTCTCCAGCTACTGCGCATGAGATACTCTGAAATCTCAGTCTCTAATGTGCATGCGATAATCGCGGTTTGAAACATAGTATTGAAACAATAACTATATTGTATTCATTCAATAATATGTTTTGCGAGCAAGAGATAATCTTTTTCAGAGGTAAAGTGATGCTCTTTTCAGTTTCAGAGAATGCAGGTATTCATAATAAAATCTATTATGCATGCGCGAAACTGGAGCGCGCTTTGATTCCAATATGGAGAATAAAACTATAGTGCATGCGCAGTTTAAATAGGAGGCGGGTGACATAGTTTGATGGCCGTCTAACGGCCAGAATTTAAATTGGATGTTTTCAGAACATGATCAAGTAAAATATAAATAAATAAATAACAGGTTGAATTGGCTAAGTTTAAAAAATAGATTGACTAAGGCGATAACTTCTTTAACCGATAATTTTGAAAAACATGATGAATAAAAGTAATATTTATTTGGGACAAAGAATGTTATTCCAGATCATCAAACAGGTGATCTGTTTGATGATCTGGAATAACTACCTTCACTTTAACATTTGCATGAATAGACAATATATATTAAAGTCATGTGAATTTTAAACATAAACATTCAGGATTAAAATATAACTTTTATTTGATATGTTAAAATGTATCGGTTGTGACCAGACCTCTTACATAAATCAAATCCTTCACTGAATGATTATAGAAATAAAATCACTTTAAGGAATGTTAGTGTATCATATAATTTGCAACAGATAGATACAATTCCTTTTTGTTTTGCTCAGCTAATCTGTTGTATATTGTATCTGATACCCTTATTTAGTACACATAAATAGTGAGTAGAAGATAATACAGACAAATACAGTTAAAAACACAAGGCCGCAGCATCTAAGTGTAACAATGAGATTTGCACTAGATTAATACTTTAAATATGTTGATAAGATCACAATTAATAATGATATAGGTTGTCAAGTAACAGGAGTCTTTCATAGATAAGATTATAATACTCTAATAAATAGTGGTGGGTTGCTCAATCAGCCCATTCATTCCCCATTTGAATTGTACCATACTTTCTCTTATCATACACAAGACTATCTATGACTAAACTCCTTCAATCCGGGAGCTGATTACTTTTAACACTTTGCTAATCCAAACATTCTCATATTGTACAAAGTATGTAAGTGCTTTTTGAAGAAAGATGTATTAAGTATATTAATATAGATGTTGCAGCATGCTAATTAAAATAGGAGATAGAAACTCTGAATACTGGCACCCCTGACACTCAATTTACATAACGCTTCTTCAGAAAGTAGAGAGAGTTTTTTTTCTTTTTTATATAAAAGTTACTCAATGTTAAATATTGGGGGGAAAAAATCTAATGTATAAGTCGTCAGCGACTATTGCACCACTGGAAATTTCAAGATATATATATATGTTTTGTAGATATACATTTTACAAAAAATAATCGGAAATATAAAGAAATATCTGTTTAAAAATACAAGGAACATCTTCTATGTGAAGAACATAGGAATGTATTCCTAACACACCTTTGGCTTTAGCACACTTGATTTAGCACACAAGCGATAACTAATAGGCATTTCTTCAGAGCCCCCCAAAGAAGTCTAAAGGAAAAAGGTTATCACGGTAACTTTTTACTTTCAACTTGCTTTACTGTTGCGCATACTCTATTTTTTTACTTTGAGCTCAGTTAGTGCGCAAACGCAAAAATACATTTGTGCACCACTTGTAATCTGGCCCCATGTCTATAAAATACCAACTGGGTGGTAACCCTGTACATGCTCTATCTGAATCATAAAAGAAAGTTTATTTTTTTATTTACTGTTGCTTTAATTTTATTTAAGAGTTCTATATCTGTGACCTCCACCTGTGACTTTTTCTGTCCGTTTAATCATTTCTAAATTTCTATAGCCAATACACTTATCTCTAATTCTCTATATTTACTACTGAGTATATGTTTCCTTAACTATGTTGGGTGTGTCCTCCTTATCACATTACATTGTAGAGCAATGTCGGTTTGTGAAGTTGATTTTATCCTCTGTTTTCTGTTGCTATCTTGAAACTTAAAAAAAGTGCAGATACAGAGGATTAATTTATTTAATGTCGAGCGGACATGATTTGCTATAGCGAATCATGTCCACTTGACACATTGCTAAATGCCGACAGCATACTAGTGAAATGCTTGTGCAATGCCGCCCCCTGCTCACTGTCGGCCAATCGGCTGCTAGCAGGGGCTGTCAATCATCCCGATCATATCGGGATGATTTCAATCCGTCACTTAAAAGGTGTCTGACAGGTTCAGGAGCAGCAGTCTTATGACCGCTGCTTCTTAACTTCCGTTTTAAGGCTCGTCTGAAACGATGGGCCTCCGACGCAGCATCCTTTATAAATGGAGCCCATATGCTTGTTTTATTGCAGATTGCTGTGAGCATTTCTTGTTTCATTTTATGTGGTGAGGTTTTGATCATATGCTATTCCAATTTAATAATAAACAAAGTGTGCAGACATTCTTGTCTGAGAATAGAGGTGTATATTTTAGATAAACTAAAAAAATAAATGTGCTTCAGATTTATATCTAACAGATAAGCTTACTAAGAGTAGCTAGTAGGGGGCGCTCCAATATATGGATGCAAATTCTTATCAATATTAAACCAGCTAATGTGGAAATAAAGTACAGAACAATTAATATAATAAGAACAGATAATGCAAAAATTGATAACAATAATAATAGTAATAATATAATTAAAAAAGTCCAATTGAATAGAGATATAACAGAGTCCTCTCTGATGGGGGGTCGGCTGCTCTCCTCTTCACACTCACAGTGGTGCACAGTCTACAGTAACAGAGATAGAGGGGCACCTCATGTGTATATCAACCGTTGTTACCATCAATGATCAGAGCAAACAGTAATAATGGGTACTCACATTTGGTAGAAACACCCTTATGTGCTTGTGGACGCAGCTACATTCAGTGTAATGGCACGATCGGGCCGGCTGTGACTATGTGCAGAATTATATAACTTTATTTTGTAGGTTTACCGGCCCTTTAAGGATGTATCTAAATAAAATATATATTCTCCAAGAGAGAAAATATATCTAAACCTCATAGTAAGTGGTGCTATTGGTTAAGGCAAAACACACTCAAAAAACAGTGAAACCTCAACACTGTGTAATAGTAATCTATCTCGTGAACAAAAAGGGTATTTTGAATGCGCCCAAGCCTTTCTAGAAAGAAACGGCTTTGTCTGAATTTGCATAAACTTAAAAAAGTTTAGATGATTCTAATAACTATCTCCAAGTTTAGAATGTCTTACTTGAATCTATCGAAAAAGGATACAGAATTGTTGGGAATTAACCTATTAATATAAAAAAAAGGATGACAAACAATCTAAATTTTAAAATACAAAAATGTTTTTACTGATATTCCATATACATATATTTAAAATAATTAAATTAGTTTAATTTATCCTTTTTTGTGTAATATATACTCCAAAAATGTATCTACCTCATAGAGTGTTTTTGTGGGAAACAATACGTGGGTGAATCAACTAGACCAGTAAGAGAGAGAGTGAGAGAACACATACTCTCAATAGAAAATGCAACAGAGCGGGGGAGGAGCTAACCGCCATTCTGAATGGTTGTGTATCTGAGAGGTTCCGGTCAAAAATTAGCAAAGTGGCCGTTTAATAGCAGATTTCACTAGCCTTGTGCATATACCCAGCACCCTAACTACTACCTAAAGTTACTGAGACCCACTCAGTTTGTCTCCTGTTGTTAATTTTGTGCTGGAGTTCATATGCCTTTACTCCGGTGGTACCTGCCGCCAAGTAGAGTGAGGCGTGGATCAGGCTGGCCGGCTTCCCACATCGCAGGCTTCCACCTACATAGCAAGAGGAGTGTCGCTTGGATCCGGGCTGCTAAGTTTTGTGGCCGAATACAGAGGGACTACTCAGTGACGAAGTCTAGGCTTGGACACGGCCCCATCCAGTGTTCACCTGCCCGCAGTCGCTCACCATTTACTCTAGTTGAGTGCAGCTGCTCCGGAGGGTCTGGGCTCTGCTCCAGAGCAGGGGTAGCTGCTGGTGCTGTGGTCTGCAGAGAGAGGAGAGTGTAGTGAACATTGGATCACATGAGGAGGCCGGAGTGGCGCGAAAGAGGCCGCCATCTTGGGCCTACACTTAGGGAACATCACTTCAGTGTTTGGAACCAGAGCATACCACTGCATCCCCCTGAGTTTACTTACCTACACTAGCCCAATTGATCTCAATCTCTGGGGCTGAATCTTACTGGACTTCGGGGTTTGCTGCAATCCTGTCGGCGGTCGTTTCTCGGAAGTACCCACCCACGTGGATCTGTTTACACAGCTATAAGCAGAGGGGTCACCTTTTAAGTCTAACACTTGACACAGCAAACCCCACTCTCTCTCCCATACATTAGGGGGTCATACTGGGACTGACAGAGTCAATAAAAATCAATACAGTCTTGTGTGTGGTTGTGAGAGGTTGCAGCTCCTCTGCCTTTCCACCCTGGGTACACTCTGCTCCAACTGGAACTACACTAACTCCTCTTGAGGAGTCTACATAGATGGGACAGCTCTTCTAACATCCCATTCCATGGGCATAGATTCTCAGCGACATAACATAGGTGGATCACAAGCTTCACTTCTTAGAGGGCCTTAGAGCCCATGTTAAGGACTTTTCCCTTACCCCTGCTGCCGCATCAGCTTGTGTGTTCCTGGAGATTGCGCCCAGAGCGTAATGTCTCCTATGTAATATACCCTATATTCATCATTTAACCTATCTTTGCTATTCCAGGTGTCATAATTGTTTGAATCTACTGTGACGGGTATAGCTGTGGGTTCTTATTATTTACAGCTGCTGCGTCAGCTTATGTACCTCTGCTGCCCAGGCACAGAGTGGAGTGTGTTTATCATATGTTTGTGTATTTCACCTATATCTGGCTTGTTAGAGATACTTACGTATTCCCAGCCTAACACACACTGGTACTATATACTCTATATAACCTATCTCCCAAACGTCACATGTTAGGCAACATTTAGGGCCACTTCCTTACGTAGTAGCTTTTCCCATACCTAGTGTCACAATTTTCTCTAGCGCAGCAGGACCTATGTCACCCTCTCATACTGTCCCCCCATAGTAAGAGTGAGGTTTGAAGTCACTTATTGAATTATATTTCAGCTGCTGCGACAGCTTATGTACTTGTGGTCCATACCCAGAGTGGAGTGTTATTCATATGCATTTGGTTGGTAAGCACTGCTCACACATCCTTAACCTAACTCGCCTCCATAACTCTATATTCTACAAGCCTTATACTAAACTCACCACAACGAACAATACACTGACTCACGATATTACCTAGGGAATCCCCCCACACACACAGTGTCTCCTCCAACTAGTTTAGTGGTAATTACATCATCCTGATTTACTAAACATTTTACTGCTTTGGTATACCACCTTTTTGCACTGTGTTTATACGGGTGCTGATTGTGCTTGTGGAGATCGGTTGCTGCTGGAACTCTCGCGCCTCCTCCTTTCCGGCCCAGCGTGTCTGGGCTGGTGACTTCCCTTTCCCCTTTCCCCTTCCTCACGGTCATATTCCCTTTTCCCTGAGGTGCGTGGGGGTCCGTAGGCACCGCTGTATATACGGCAACTTGTAAAGCTTCTATACACTTGGTGATATAACACGAAAGATGATTTAATTTAAATGTATAGGGGGTCCTTAGCCTCGCTCTCACTCTTATGTTGAATATCCGTGTTTTATATATACTCTAGATAGACAGGTTTAGATCTTTATAACTCCTACTTCTTGCAGGTTGTGTAAACGTATTTGTGTTGCTGTACTGGGGTGCAAACCCCATTAGTGGTAAAGAAAACAGTCCTAGACCACTTTTCCCAGCGTCCTACAGACCCTGCCCAGGGTGGGAGAACGGGTGCATAACCATCACAGTTATAATAATTCACGTAGGAAGAAGGCTCTCAGTCGAGTGCACACTCCATGGCCCATTTGCAACATTACATTACTGAAAATACCTTGAAGAAAATGCTGGCAGCTCAAACCAAATCCATTACATCTGAAATTCTACGCAGCTCAGCAGAATTGCAGAAGGACATTGCCGAGATAGGGTGGATACACTAGAACGGCAGCACGATGATCTGGCTACTGACCACTCCAACATACTCTCTTATGCTGAGAATCTTGCAGACCAAATAACTCAATTGGAACTGAAACTTGCGGATGTGGAAGATAGAGCCAGACGGAACAATGTCCGTTTTAAAGGTATTCCAGAAAGTGTTTCCACTGGCGAGCTACAAAAATTCCTCAACTCC
Source organism: Bombina variegata variegata (assembly GCA_905336975.1). Lineage (NCBI taxonomy): Eukaryota > Metazoa > Chordata > Amphibia > Anura > Bombinatoridae > Bombina > Bombina variegata. The sequence goes on from CAJPDP010007112.1 coordinate 6,774, forward strand.
CTTTTCTCAGAATTGTTGGGCCCTCTTAAGGTCAACTCGCACACCATGGAGCGGGCACATAGAGCCCTTAGACCAAGGTTGATGGCTTTGGACAAACCTAGGGATTTGGTGGTGTGTTTCCACAACTTTACATTTAAGGACCGTCTGATGCAGGCTGCATTCAGCAAACCTACACTATCGGACACTTTCAAGGACATTCAATTGCTACCGGACCTGTTAGCTCACACTTTGCAACAAAGGAAACTTTATGTGCCCTTGACTTTACAGCTTAGGAAGGCCAACATTAAATACAGGTGGGGCTTCCAGACTAAGCTCATTATCACAAAGGATAAACAACTCATGTTGTCTCCTCTCCCTCATTGGGCAGCACCCTCTTGGCAAATTAGGGTATCCTGATTGAACCGGACCAACAAGGGTCAGCACCCCCCTCTAAGCTACGGATCATTCATTAAGAGCTCAGGCTCTGCCGACCTGAGACATACCTGCACACCTCAAAAGGGACATTAATGATCAGAGTTATGTTTATATTATGTTGTGTAGTTTACCTGTCTTAGCTAGATAGGCTTGTTTATCCTTTTTATACTACTGTAATTTCTTAAATGAGAGCGGGGCTGACCTCATCAGTCCTCATCACTAAGTTCACGTTAGCTCCCCCCGACTAGGGGCCCATATTAAGGTCCTACTCAGGTGGACTACTTCCACCTATCTCCCCCCCCCCCACCTATCCACCCTAACTCCTCACCCTATCTTATCCCTAACCCCAATTAGGTACATAACCCCTCCACTCCCATCTTGACTTACGCACTCCACATCTCAAAGCACTACGATATACTGGTTAGGCCATGACTCACCTCAGATTCCTCACACACAATGTTAGGGGTCTAAACACTATAGGTAAGAGGAGCCTTCTCGCCAGATCATTAAGACACCATAGGGCAGATGTCGTACTCCTACAGGAAACACATCTCCTAGCGCATGCCCAGCCCATACTCATCTCCAGGGATTAACCCATCTTTGAGGAGGCCTCATACACTAAGAAAGCCAGAGGAGTTGCCATTTTGGTACACAAGAGAGTAGCCTTTGAACTCATAGACGTATTTAGGGACCCCCAGGCCAGATTTCTCATTTTGATTTGCACCCTAGACCATGTACCATACACATTGATATCCGCATACCTGCCAAATACACTTCAGCCTAGGTACTTGAAGAAAATTATGGGGAAAATTGAACAACTCCAACAGGGTAGAGTAATCTTGGCAGGAGACTTTAATATAGTATGGGACGACAAGCTAGATAGGAAAGCCAAGTCTGCCAATCCTAAACACCCCAAGATAAACCCCACAAGTGATAGATTTAGAACCTAAATGATACAGTTTGGGTATTTTGACATTTGGCGATCGCTGCACCCGGCGGAGAGAGATTATTTCCACTTCTCTCACCCGCACGCCACCTATTCGAGACTCGACTACATTTTCTCTCAGGCGGATACCCTTGACATGGTAAAATTAGACTCCATTTCTATATACCCTTGGTCAGATCATGATCAACTACTAACCGACATATGCTCAGGGGAAGTAGCCATGACCAGACCCTCCTGGAGGCTCCCCTATCACATCCTTTCGGACGTCCCTCTTAAGGAAGAACTGAGAAAGGAAATTAAGTTTACTATTAATACAAACAAGAATCCGCAAATCAGGAATGACATAATTTGGTTAGCATTTAAGGCCACCATAAGAGGCCTCATTATTAAAAAAAACAAGTGTCCTTACGTAAACAAACAGGGTTATCTCTATCACAGGCATACTGCAAATTAAGGAACCTGGAACGGCAACAGCGTACATCTGACACACCAGGGCTGAGAGACAAAATTAAAGATGTTAGGCTCCACATCGGACAGATTGAGTTTAAAAAAAAAACAAGCCAACCTCCTCAAACTAAAACAAACTATGTGCGCCAAGGGCAATAAAGCCGACTCCATCCTTGCCAATAGACTTAGGCAGCAAGTAGGTGCCTCTCGAATTCATACTATTAAAAAAGGAGGTCAGAGCTTTAAACTCCCATCTCAAATAGGTCAGCAATTTAGGGACTACTACTCATCGTTATATATTATAAGAGATAATGTATCCACTGCTCCTGCCCCCTCTGAGGCTATTAGCTCTTTTTTATCCTCTCTATGACTTTCCTCCCTTAACACAGATCAAAAAGAGTCCCTCAACAACCCCTTCTCGATCCAAGAAATAAAACGAGTCATCAAAAACTTAAAACCCCTTAAAGCTCCCGGGCCTGACGGGTATACAGCATTTTTCTATAAAACTTACATACAGGAAGTGTCACCGCTACTGCTCAGTTTTTTTAACTTAGCAAACTCAGAGGGTGCCTTTAGTAAGGAGTTTCTCGAGGCGACCATAATTACCATCCCCAAACCAGATTAAGACCCCACGCTTTGCACAAACTACAGACCGATCTCTCTGATCAACTCGGACATTAAAATTTACTCCAAAATGCTTGCAAACAGAATCTCTAATCTATTGCCAGGCCTTATTGATCCCGATCAGGTGGGTTTTATTCCAGGTAGGGAAGGCCCAGATAATACAAGGAGATTAGTAAATATTCTCACGGAATCTAACAGATTAAATAAGTCCATAGCAGTAATTTCCCTGACGCTGAAAATGCGTTTGATCGGGTCAGATGGGAGTATCTCTCGCAGGTCTTGGGTACCTTTCAGTTCCTGGAAAGAACGATCCTGGCCATCAAAGCGCTCTACTCTTACCCCGTAGCTTTGGTTAGGGGCCTAGGATTTAACTCTACCCTCTTTCCCAACGGGACACGGCAGGGATGCCCTCTCTCTCCGCTGTTATTCGCGCTGGCACTAGAGCCTCTGGCAGCCCAAGTCAGAAAAGATAACACACTTGAGGGAGTAACTATTCAAGGCACGACTCATAAGGTGGCACTCTTTGCTGATGACACCACGGTCTTCTCCTCTAAACCTCTACAAACCATACCCAGACTCTTAGAGACCCTAGAGAGATTCAGTAGCCTATCCCACTTTAAACTTAACCAAAATAAAACAGAGGTCTTGATGAGGGGTTTCCCTGATAAGGTGGCCAAGTATATCCAAGATAAATACAAGTTTATCATTAAGTCCTCCCATTTCACACATTTAGGTGTTAAGCTATCACATGATATTCCAACAGTGGCTAAACTTAACTATCAACCCCTCCTGTCAGAACTTAGATCCCTTAAACAGAACTACAAATCGATATCATGGCTAGGGAGAATAGCAGCCATCAAGATGAGCTTTCTACCCAAATTAACTTACTTATTTAGGTGCCTACCAATTCGGGTACCTAAACACACCATACTTCAGTTCCAAAGCGAAATTACTAGATATATCTGGCAGGGCAAGCCCACTAGAATAGCACTTAAGACCCTTCAATAACCAAGAGAACATGGGGCGGCGATGCTTACGCATATCTCACAATGGGGCGTCAAGGGTTCCAACAGCAAGAGATCCCTGGAACAAGCCTCGCTTCCCCATAAAATTTATTTGGAGGATCTTATCTGGACTCCTCAGAGTTTTAGCCCAGAGTCGGGTTCCATTGTTATTGTTTGTTATTCCTTTCATTTGTTTTGTTTTCTGGGGTTTTTTTTTTTTTTTTTCCACATCCTGTTACTAAGTCTATGTAATGTGTGGAGCACCATTTGGTGCAATGTTACTTATGCATTATGAAAATCAAATAAAATTCATTTAAAAGAAAAAAAGAAAATGCAACAGAGGATAGAAATAAAGACTTACCAGTA
>CAJPDP010007260.1:0-11034 GCA_905336975.1 Bombina variegata variegata
AATATTAAGGGATAGATTACAAGTAGAGTGCTAAATTATCACGTGCCCGCAAATGAACAAATTTCCCTGTTTGTGGGCACGTGATAAATAACCAGCTATTACAAGCTCGCAGTAGCAATTAGGGCTCAGAAAATTAACCAGAGATCAGATCTCTGGTTAATTTTCTAAAAGTGCCCCAAATGTCCTCAAAATAGAGGGCATCATAGTTTTTAATTTTAAAAAAATAAATACATTTTTTTTAAATAAAAAACTACTGCACTAGGCAGTTTTGGGGCTTTAAAGTTGTCGGTGTGGGGTGTTAGAAAAAAAAGGGCACTGAAAAGTGCCTTTACATTGCGGTATATATGTACAGGCATACTTTGTTTTTTTGCGTTTCGCTCTGTTACGTTTTGCAGATATTGCTCTTTTTACAAATTGAACTTTTGTAGCAACCCTGTGTCGAGCAAGTCTATCGGCGCCATTTTTCCAACATGCATACATATATAAACACATACATGCACATTAATACACATATATACACATCTATATATGCACAACACCAGAAAAAAAGATTATAAATCACTGAAGGCTTAGGTGATGGTTAGCATTTTTTAGCAATAAAGTACTTTTTAATTAAGGTATGTACATTGTTTTTTTAGACATAATGCTATTGCACACTTAATAGACCACAGTATAGTGTAAATATACGTTTTATATGCACTGGGAAACAAAAAAAGGAGTGTGACTCACTTTATTGCTATATTCACTTTATTGCGGAGGTCTTGAACCTAACCCGCAATATTTCCAAGGTAGGCCTGTATATGCTTATATAAATATATATTTATGTGTTAATATGAATATACACACATATTAAGACATAAATATATATATATTTAATCATATACATACAGTATATATTAAAAAATACTGCCATCGCTGCGCTACTTACCCCTATCACTGAGATTAGGTTCTGTGCCGTCTCTGACGGCATCAGAACGAGGCTCCCATTGGAGCCTGTGGAAGCACGCTCTCATGAGCGCAATGCTTCTTAGCAATGAGAATGCAAGGTCACATTTGAATTGCGCTTAACTTGTAATGCTTGGGCGCAATCGATATTTATAGCTCCACTTGTAATCTGCCCCCACATTTCTAAAATGACGACATTAGCCCATCCCTAATGAAAAAATACTTGGGAGCTAATGAATAACAACAAAAATAATAATAATAATACATATAGTTTAACATTATATAGCTTCATTATGAATCTACATTGTTTTAATATGTTGTTATTTTCTTTCTTGAGAAGAAATTCACTTTTAATTTGTAATCCAAATACAAAAACACATGAAGCAAACATGACAGCTAGCATTGTTTACCTAAATTTGGAACATTTAACTCCCACATATGAAGTGTAGCTACATTTTCCGACCTTTTCATATTAGGGTATGTGAAGGATATTTATTTGTAGTTGCACAGCTGGGAAGTAAATTGATATAATTTTGTGTAAACAAACTTCAAAATCTCAAGTCTTAGCAAGATATAAGACATTGCTTATTTCTGTGCCAGTGCATCAAACCTACATCAACCTAAGTGTAGAGACTAAAATGATCCGTTTTAGAAGTTCCTTGACAGGGAAAGAAAGAGACAACCATAGAAGAGCGCTCACTCTTTGACACTTATCAATCAGCTTGTAGTGTACGGTTCTAGTGAATGCTGGGTTCAACATACATATAGATGTGTTTATTAAACCCATTGATGCTTAAAGGAATAGTCTATTCAAAATTAAACTTTTATGATTCAGATAGAGCATGCAATTTTAAGCAACTTTCTTATTTACTCCTATTATCAATTTTTCTTTGTTGTTTTGGTATCTTAATTTGAAAAAGCAAGAATGTAAGCTTAGGAACCTTCCAATTTATGGTTCAGCACCTGGGTAGCGCTTGCACATTGGGGTTTAAATGTAGCCACCAATCAGCAAGCTCTACCCAGGGTGCTGAACTGAAAATGGCTTGGCTCCTAAGCTTAATTTATAACCTTTTCAAATAAAGATGCCAAGAGAACAAAGACAATTGCTAATAGGAGTAAATTAGAACGTTGCTTAAAATTGCATGCTCTATCTGAATAATGAAAGTTTAATTTTGACTAGACTATCCCTTTAATAAAAAAGGGATATTGATGCTTCATTTGGTTGGGCCATTAAGGTTGTACATGGTTGAGACATGTGGAAAAGTCATCAATAGGACCAGAAAGTGTAAGGAGAAACTTCACCATCATTCTTACTTTTTTCCTGTTGGGTTGAGATGTATGTTGCAGCTGTGGATGTGTGAGTCTCTTTTCTGTGGGCCCTATTGTAAAGATGGATTATTGTGTACTTTATGTTAGGCTAGGCAGGATTGTTTGGTAAAGGGGAAAGTGACTTTTGGGGAACATTTCTTAAAAGACAGGCACCATAGATGGTGATTTTGGGGCATATTTATCAAGCTCCGTATGGGGCTTGATGCCCCTTGTTTCCGGCAAGCCTGATAAGTCGCCGGAAACAGAAGTTTTTAAGCTCCATAAAGGCTGCTGCTCCATAACTTGTCCGCCTCCTCTGAGGCTGCGGACAGAAACCAACCCGATCGAATGTTATCGGGTTGACTTCTACCCCCTGCCAGATTGGCCGCGAATCTGCAGGGAGCGGCATTGCACCAGCAGTTCACAGGAACTGCTGGTGCAATGATAAATGCCGACAGTGTATGCTGTTTGCATCTATCGATGTGTGACGGACTTGATACGCTACTTTGTATCATGTCCGCTCGCACATTGGTAAATATGCCCCTCTGTGTGTTCTGGTAATGTCTAAGGGGCCCATTTATCAAGCTCCGTATGGAGCTTGATGCCCCGTGTTTCTGGCGAGATTTCAGACTCGGCAGAAACACCAGTTATGAAGCAGCGGTCTAAAGACTGCTGCTCCATAACTTGTCCGCCTGCTCTGAGGAGGCAGACAGGCATCGCGGGAAATCAACCTGATCGAATACGATCGGGTTGATTGATACCCCCTGCTAGCGGCCGATTGGATGCGAATCTGCGGGGGGCGGCATTGCACCAGCAGTTTACAAGAGCTGCTGGTGCAATGCTGAATGCATTCAGCGATGTCCGCTGATTGGATCATGTCGGACAGACATTTCATAAATAGGCCCCTGTGTCTCATTCTTGATTATTGTTTAAATTAAGTTGATTTTAATAAAGCAACTGGACTTTGGTGCATGTGAGTCAGTAGGGCACAGAACTTGCCGCCACAAGTGGGGTTTAAAAATTGAGGAATGGGGGAACAAATTAAAATATTGCAGAAGAACCTTTTTTGCCCCTTGAGTCTTTCTCCTGAAAATTTACATAAGTATTATCTTTGTTCTTACATAGATTTGCTAGTTGTTATTGATGATATCAGGTTTATATCCATTTTCTTCTAAAAGGGGCACTAAAGTCAAAATGAAACTTTAATATTCAGATGGAGCATGTAGTTTTAAGAGACTTTCCAATTTTGTTATCAATTTTTGCACATTCTTTTTATATACACACTTTCTGAGGCACCAGCTACTACTGAACATGTGCACAGTTCACTGGGTATACATATACTAATCTGTAATTGGCTTATGGGAGCCAGCAAATGAAGCAAAACAATACATTTGCCAGAAAATATCTACTGCTTTTTTTAAATTCAGAGTAAGTCCTATTGCATTGTTTTTATAATGTACTTTAAAAAAATGTGCAAATGTGCTACGGATATGATATTATACATTTTATTCAACCATTACATAACCATTAGCTACAATTCTTCAAAGTTTGTTACAATTTTTTTTTTATTTTATGGAAGGTTATAATTAAAATGTTATGTTTTAAGTTAACAAATAGTATAGCAGAAAGCTGCACAAATAAACAACAAAAACGAAACAAAGAAGTCAACAACATTGGATGAACACATTATTACTAAGCAGCACATGTGTATCTGAAAGAACACTCAAGCCATTTTCTGACAGGAGAAGAGTTCAGTAGCAGCAATGTACAGTGTGTATATATATATATATGTATATATATACATTTTATCGAATAAAATATAAATTCCATCTTTTTTTATATGCAGGGGAGGGTCCGCTCTCAGGCCCTTTTAATGGGTGTTCCAGCCTAATCATCATCAACAGTGTGAAATTGGGAGCTTCTAAGTAAGTTTTTAAATGGTTTTATACTGGATTGTTATATCAGTATCTGTGCATATTATTGGTGTATACTGTCCCTTTAAACTTGTTCATAAACATAATATTTCACTATAAAAGAAAATTGCTACAATATTCCTAATCAAAAATTGCAGAGTTCATAAAGATTTCTCAGAGCTGCAACTTGAGAGATCAGATTATTTATTGCAGCACAATACAACACTTGTTTAGGGTTACCAAAAGAGGGCAAATATATTTTTTTCTCAGTAAATGTTCTGAAATATTCACCTTTCTATATTGATAACATGCAATATCAACTGATGTGTTTTGGCATATTGGAATGCAGTGCATATGTTTTTGGATCAGTGCTGTAGCTGCAGGTGATATGTTAGTTTACTGGTGATATCATTAGCAAAGCTGGAAGGTATCATCTTTTGATAAAAAGGATGAAAAACGTTACTAGTCAACTCAATGTTATAGATAAAGACAAACATTTGCCACTCTTTAGTATTTTTATCATAACAGTCTATTTTAGTCTGGTTATATTCTATAATTGAAAATGTTATATCATATGATCGGTGATGTCACCTTTTAGATCATGTGATGTTATCAGTGATATCAATGATCTCAATTCCTGTTTTTGTTTTTTATATGAGTGAGCACATCAACCCTTGTATTTTCTGACACTTGGGAGTGAACTTAAGTTTAAAGAGCTTGTTCTCTTCTATGATTGGTTCCTGAGCATCTAAAACTGATCATTTTAACCTCTACACCTATATGTAGGTTTATTGCACTGGCACAGAAATACATTTAACAAAAAAAAATGCATTAGATGATGGAAACTATGAAAGATCAATGTATTAGTAATAGTATAGTTAAAACTATAATATAGGATGGGCGAGCTTGGACGCACAGCGAGATGGCCGCTTGCTAAGACAGCTTCTAGGCCCTGATCCCCCAGTTCGGCGTATCCTTAACATGCAGGAAAAAATGATTAAAAGTGCAATGGGAAGGTCCGCAAGATACTGGGACTTAGATTGGGGATGATGGCACCACTTACTAATAATATAAAAAGACGGGGTCTATAACCGTTCAAATAAGGTCAAATGGCCTCAAATTATGACTTATATTTAGTGGTATTGGTGTTTAGTATCAAAAACACTACATTACAAAAATGTTAGAGAAACTAAACAAAAATTGATACTGTATAAGCACTCGAATAAGACCCTTGAATAACTTGGAATAGGAAAAAAGTCACACACATTAAAATATAAATCTTTATTAGAACATATTAAAATCTGGGTGTATTAAAACTAAAGTGCTGGCAATATTTCCAGTTAAAAAAATGGTTATCGAGGGGGGAACAGTTAAATGGTACTAGAGTGGACTATTATAAAGGTTGCAATATAATTGGGTTGTAAAGCCTCAAATGAGAGACAATATAAACTCTATAAGAGAAAGGCCTAATTACCAAGTATATAGGTTATACTAATATAATGATCACACTAGTAGCTAGATCAGCATGTGTGGCTCAAGTACTATAGTAGTTTAGAATAACAGGGAAGTTAGGCTAGAAGGCCATGAGGCGAATACGATGTGGCGCCCCTTAATCAGATAATATTAAGTATATAGCTAGCTGATCGCTGAGTTCAGCAATAACCATCCACTGAATGACCAGTGCTCAAGTATAGGTTTACTCAATGTAGTGAATTAATTTGCTGATAGCAGAAATAAACTGCCATTCACAGCCTCCCATATAAATACTCTGACACTTCCGTTATGAAAATGATTATTAATTTGGACCAAAATAATTAGGTCATATAGTATGTAATTGCAGAATAAGAGTTAGTGTGTATTGTCTCACACATACATTATATGGAATTATTCGCCTGGTTGTATAATGGCTTCTATGAGAATTGCCGTGATTATATTAGTATTAGTAGAGTATATTATTAGAATATTAGTAGAGTAATAGGTGTATGATGTGCTTATTACATGGCAATGTAAGGTAAACATATATACTTTATGAGCCTACTTCCATATCAGTCTGTATCACTTTAATTGTGGTTATAAAATTATAAGAGCACTAAGCCCATATAGCGTTACTTGGAATAAATATGTTGAGTGACTGTTCATTGCACTTTTGTTTATGTTGAATAATATAGGTGCGCTTAATCTCCAATTAAATGTACTAGAATGTTGAGGCTACACCATTCTAATAACAGCTGATGTAGAATCTTTATACAGAAGAATTTACCACAAATTAGGAATCTAAGCAGTTCAGAGCTTCCTGTCAATATCCTCTAATGAGGACAGATGTCATGATGAGTTTATAATCAAATTATTAAAGTTTGTGTTGTATCACAACTACTTCGTGTTTGACCAGCAGTTCTATCTGCAAGTCAGGGGAACGGCAATGGGGACAGCATGTGCTCCCACCTATGCCAATTTGTTCTTAGGCTGGTGGGAGCATCATGTCGTCTTCTCTGACACTAATGCATCATATGTGGATCACATTCCGCTATGGCTGAGATACATCGAAGATGTTTTCTTCCTATGGGAAGGCCCCCAAGATAAACTACAAGAATTTTTGGAGATTCTCAATAAAAACGCCCTTAATATCAAATTAACCTGGGAACAAAGTAAAGAGAGCATAACCTTCTTGGATTTGAAAATTATTAAAAATCAAGAAGGTGAAATCACTACTGATATTTATAGAAAGGAAACAGCTACAAATAGTCTCCTCCACTCTGATAGCGCTCATTGTCCACATACAGTAAGATCACTTCCAATAGGAGAATTTCTTTGAACTAGAAGGAATTGCTCAGATCCAGCAACATATAAAAAGAGAGCAACTGAATTACAGAACCGATTAAGAGCAAGAGGTTATAGCAATCGCTCTATTAAGAAAGCAAAACATAGAGCAGAAATCACAGAGAGGAGCAAGCTATTACACAAAAATAAAAGAGATAAGGACGACACTACCAGAATCATCATGACCTACTCACCCCAAGTGAAAGAGGTGGTTAGCATCCTGAATAAACATCTTGGGATACTAAAATCAGACCCAGCACTTAATAAAATTGTGGGGGACAAAATACAAGTAGGGTATAGAATGTCCAATAATCTCAAGGATCTTCTAAGTCCAAGCCATTTTGAAAAGAAAAAATGCAAACTGAACCCTATTGCATGTGGCAATTTCAAATGCAGAAACTGTTCAATCTGTAAACACATTTTACCACTTAAATCTATCTCAGATAGATTTAACAAAATACACACTATTAATTCCCCCATTAACTGTAATACAGAATCAGTAATCTATGGAATTACGTGTAACTGTAAATTAATTTACGTTGGTATGTTGGAGCATTTAAGCAATATCAGAAATGCTGAAAAGGATCTGAAAGCAAGAAAAATCATAACAACTGTTGCATCACATTTTCTGAAAAAAAACATACAGCTAACACCTCTGAATTTTGCTGTTTTGGAATTCAAACAGTGAGATTAGGAATCAGAGGAGGAGACATAGAACAGTTACTTCTACAAGCGGAAAGTTGCTGGATCTATCTTTTAAATTCCCTTCAACCAAATGGATTAAATGAACATAATAATTTTTTTACATATTTATAAAAACGTATATATCTTTCTAATATATTTTCATAGTTGTTTTAACGGTTAAGACAACACTCTAATCAGTTGAGACCTTATATTCTCTAGGTCATTCTGTTTAATCTTTATAATTGTCTATTAATGTTCTAATTGTTTTTTGCTTTCACATTGTTATCACATCCATATTAAGTTATTTATTACACGTGTTTATCACATATCAATATTATATACACAACACACATAATTCAGAATTATATGTTTCAACACTATTAACTATTTTTGAATTTATCAATTATGAATACATTATATATTCATAATCCACATTAAAATAAATGTTGGTTCACGTATTTCTAGGCATGATTTTATGCCCACATAGAATATCACTTTAATGCACTTTAAGAAATTCACCACTTGTAATTATATCACTTTATATTCTATAGTTTTTATATTCACAAATTACAATATTACCTTATCAACCGTTTCAACATTCTTAGAAAAATTATATGTTAATCCAACCAACTATGTTCATTCACAAATAGAGTATTTAACATTGATAAATCAGGCAATCCATTTGAAATCGATACACTTAAAAATGTATCCTATACTTCTGTTGTCTTTTAAAACAGCCCGATTTTGGAGGGCTCCGATTGGTCATACGTTACTGAAGGAGACAGAGTATGAGTCATAAAAAGCAACCTTTTGATAAAGCCGGAAACCCGGCGAAACATGTCAAGAGAGGAGCGGGAGCTAATGGGAGCTCTACATTTATTTTAAATCTATACTTGCTGGCATTAATATAGGGGTTACTTGAACACAAATGGTTATTGATAACTCTCTTGCACTAAGCAAATAGCGTACAATACAATGTTAATAAGCATCTAGAGTACAAATTGAAGTAACTCGGACACACTTGATTTAGTTGCCACTGTGCATTTGATAATATTACAACAGGTAGCAATTTGGACCAAACGTTACATAATTTTTGGGTATTTATTTAACCTCAGTACTTGAGATAGTATTTAGAGATTTAAGTGCCTTTAAACCATTCCAAGTATAATATAAGCGGTATAATGTGGGCAATCAAGTAGTGAGAATATAACAAGCATCATAACCATAACAATTGTATGGGATATCTTTGTAAGAAACTCTCAATTAGTATGTAGAATACTTTACTAACTGGCGGTAATCTGACTTAACACTATATAACAGATTTGTTGTTGAATGCCATTTAACTTTTATACTTCAAGATATTTTCTTGGGGCTGAATGCGCTCCTACATAATTTAACTTCTATGTATTAGTTGTGTTGTGGGCAGGTATGTAGCCTCAACAGTCCAGTACATTTAATTGGAGATTAAGCGCACCTATATGATTCAACATAAACAAAAGTGCTATGAACAGCTACTCAACATATTTATTCCAAGTAACGGTATATGGGCTTAGTGCTCTTATAATTTTATAACCACAATTAAAGTGATAAAGACTGATATGGAAGTAGGCTCATAAAGTAAATATGTTTACCTTACATTGCCAAGTAATAAGCACAGCATACACCTATGGTGGGAATTTAATATATTGATAAGCAAACTAGTTACTCTCATGATAATTCGGTAGTAGTATTGTAACTTCTCTACTAATATAATCACACCAATTCTCATAGAAGCCATTATACAACCAGGCGAATAGCTCCATATAATGTATGTGTGAGACAATACACACTAACTCTTATTCTGCAATTACATACTATATGACCTAATTATTTTGGTCCAAATTAATAATCATTTTCATAACGGAAGTGTCAGAGTATTTATATGTGAGGCTGTGAATGGCAGTTTATTTCTGCTATCATCAAATTAATTCACTACATTGAGTAAACCTATACTTGAGCACTGGTCATTCAGTGGATGGTTATTGCTGATCTCAGGGATCAGCTAGCTATATACTTAATATAATCTGATTAAGGGGCGCCACATTGTATTTGCCTCATGGCCTTCTAGCCTAACTTCCCTGTTATTCTAAACTACTATAGTACTTGAGCCACACATGCTGATCTAGCTACTAGTGTGATCATTATATTAGTATAACCTATATACTTGGTAATTAGGCCTTTCTCTTTTAGAGTGTATATTGTCTCTCATTTGAGGCTTTACAACCCCATTATATTGCAACCTTTATAATAGTCCACTCTAGTACCATTTAACTGTTCCCCCCTCAATAACCATTTTTTTAACTGGAAATATTGCCAGCACTTTAGTTTTAATACACCCAGATTTTAATATGTTCTAATAAAGATTTATATTTTAATTTGTGTGACTATTTTCCTATTCCAAGTTCTTCAAGGGTCTTATTCGAGTGCTTATACAGTATCAATTTTTGTTTAGTTTCTCTAACTAACATTTTTGTAAGGTCCGAAAGATAGTCAGGCACTGGATAGATCACTCTTGCAGAACCTCATCCTCAAATATCGGCACCGGAAAAACTCAAGGCCGCAAACAGAACAACAGCCAGAGCGCCTGATAATACTTATCCAGTGGCGCGAACAGAGGTAGAAGCAGGTGGATACAGGAGTCAGATCGGGCAGCAGATTCAGCTACTGGAGGATCAGCTCTCAGCAAACACCCCTACGAATGCCGCAACTATAGCATATTGAACGAACACGAAGCAGATTTGGAGTAAGGGACACACCGCCATAGAAAAGGTAATGTCAGCACGCCCCATAGAGATAATTGGCATGTTCATTATATATCATCTAAAAGGGACTGGAAGAGATTACTTTTCAGCGGGACTGTGCAGATAAAAACCCGGCCAAACAGTATAAAAGTAAATAGCATCCTCCTTAACATAAAAAGTGGCGGGATAAATAAAGAGAGGCCATAAAAACTTTCTTTGGGACCACGTTCCCTACCCCTAACACCAAAAAAGACTGATTCAATGAGGCATAAGCTTTACCATACAGCATTGAAGAGAACACAACAAGAGGCAAATTTGCAGTCAGCATCAGGGGAATGCCAGCAAAAAAAGGCACAAAAAGCTGACATCTTGCCCAGATCAAAAATGATAAACCAATACTTAAAAGCAGCAGAGAGAACATATGGCTAGATTACAAGTTTTGCGGTATGAGTGAAAAAGCAGCTTTAAGGCTCTTTTTCACTACCGCTGGTATTACGAGTCTTGCAGGTTTAGCTGCACCGCACACTTTTTTGGCCGTAACGCAACGTAACTACAGCAGCTTTAAAAAAGTCCTTTTTCAATGGGAC
>CAJPDP010007784.1:0-12967 GCA_905336975.1 Bombina variegata variegata
AAGAAACCAGTTTCAGATGATTTGAGATTTGTGACATGATGCATTATCTTGCTGGAAGTAGCCATCAGAAGATGGGTACACTGTAGTCATAAAAGGATGGACATGGTCAGCAACAATACTGAGGCAGGCCGTGGCATTTTAACAATGCTCAATTGGTACTAAGGGGCCCAAAGTGTGCCAAGAATATATCCCCCACACCATTACACCACCACTACTGGCCTAAACCGTTGATACAAGGCAGGATGGATCCATGCTTTCATGTTGTTTATGCCAAATTCTGACCCTACCATCGGAATGTCGCAAATGAAATTGAGACTCGTCAGACAAGGGAACATGTTTCCAATCTTCTATTGTCCGATTTTGGTGAGACTGTGCGAATTGTAGTCTCAGTTTCCTGTTCTTAGCTGACAGGAGTGGTACCCGGTGTGGTCTTCTGCTGCTGTAGCCCATCTGCTTTAAGGTTCGACATGTTGTGCATTCAGAGATGGTATTCTGCATACCTTGGTTGTAACGAGTGGTTATTCAAGTTACAGTTGCCTTTATATAATCTCAATACAGTCTGCCCATTCTCCTCTGACCTCTGACATCAACAAGACATTTCCAATCACAAAATGCCGCTCACTGGATATTTTCTCTTTTTTGGACATTTCTCTGTAAACCCTAGAGATGGTTGTGCGTGAAAATTCTAGTAGATCAGCATTTTTTGAAACACTCAGACCAGCCCGTCTGGCACCAACAACCATGCCACATTTAAAGTCCTTTAAATCCCCTTTCTTCCCCATTCTGATGCTCGGTTTGAACTTCAGCAAGTCGTCTTCACCACGTTTAGATGCCTAAATGCAATGAGTTGCTACCATGTGATTGGCTGATTAGCAATTTGTTTTACCAAGAAATTTAACAGGTGTACCTAATAAAGTGGCCTAAAAGTAAAAATGTTTGCACCCACTGTGAAATTTGGTGGAGGCTTGGTGATGATCTGGGGATGCTTCCCCAAGGCTGGAATCAGGCAGAATCATCTTTGTGAAGGATGCATGAATCAAGCCACGTACAAGGTTATCATGGAAGAAAACTTGCTTCCTTCTGCTCTGACAATGTTCCCCAACTCTGAGGATTGATTTTTCCAGTAGGACATTGTTCCATGCCACACAGCCAGGTCAATCAAGGTGTGGATGGAGGACCAGATCAAGAGGCAGTTAAAGCCAGCCAATCTCCAGACCCGAACCCCATTGAAAACCACTGGGATGTGATCAAGTGGAAGATGGATGGTCACAAGTAATCAAACAAAGTCGAGCTGCTTGCATTTTTGCGCTAGGAGTGGTATAAAGTAATCCATCAGCAAAGTGAAAGACTGGTGGGGAGCAAACCAAGACACATGGAAGCTGTGAATGATAATCAGGGTTATTCCACTAAATAATTATTTTTGAACTCTTCTTAATTTAAACATTAGTATAATATTATGTTATTCTCTTTGTATTATTCAAGGTCTGAAAACACTGCATCTGTTTTTTGTTATTTTTACCAGTTGTCATTTTCTGCAAATAAATGCTCTTAATGAATATTTTATTTGGAATTTGGGAGAAATGTTGTAGTATATCAGGTGTAAAACCGGATGATATATAAAAGAGCAAAATTTGCACTCACATGTATAAAATTTAACACATATGAGGTACGGTAAAAGCAGGGATGGCTTGAAGCATTTTCTCCTTCCTCTCCAAAAGTTTCCTGGTGTTTTCAACAGAAGGTAAACCGTTGTCCATATCTGATCCCCAATCCTGTTGTAAACTGCTTATTACAGGCAGGTGGATAAATAAGTGCAGGGGAGACAATCGTGCCAATACAAGTGAAAACTTTAATGAGGAAAATAATGGTAATAAAACTTAGCACTTAATATAGCAAATCACGCTGATATCTAAAAACAGAGATAAAAAATCCTCTCACATAGGAGAGAATACAAGCTAAAGCGTGCTGTAGCACTGCAAAATAGCAAACTCGAGTGAGGGGGCGTGGAATGAATCACGTTTCACAACACTATTGGTCGCTGCATCAGAGGTAGGATACGCCCCTCCTACTCCTGCTATTTGTATCATCTAGGCATCTAAATTCATACTAATCTGTGTTCCCATGCTCCATTTTTGTTATGGGCAGCACTGTCATATGGCAGATTGAGAATGGATCTTTGCTATTATCGGAAAACTCTGTACCTTGTTTTTCTTTAGAATGCCTTTTACATTAGTAAAACCTCCACTAAATGTGGTTACAAAACTAAGCCCCTTTTTCCTATTGCCACCATATTCCTGTATAGCCATATGTGTTTTATTGTTACAATTTTGTATACATTTTTTGTTAACAATTAATATATTCCTATCCAGATTTATTTCTTTTTTATAGGCTTTCTCCACTATTTGTGATGAGAAATGTTTCGCTTGAAAACACCCTTCAATTTGGTGGATTCTTCTTCAAAATCCTCCAAAGTGGTGCAGTTCCATCTAATCCGTTGAAACTGTCCATAGGGGATATTTTCAATCCATTTTGAAAGGTATGCACTCTGGGCATCTAGATACCAATTTGTGTCAGCTTCCTTTCTGTATATCTTAGTGCATACTTTACTGTTTGTAGTGAAAAGGACAACATCTGAAAAGTTAATCTCACTTACTTCTGTATTTTCTGTAAACTTGAGGTTCATAGAATTAAAGTTTAACCCCTCTGTGAATTCAGACCAACTGGAGAGATCTCCATCCCAGATTATCAACATGTCATCTATGTATCTCTTCCAGAAGATTAGATGGTTATTCTTATACTTCTCATTCTCATATACTATGATATCTTCAAAGAGACCCATATACAAGTTTGCAAATTTTGATGCAATGTTGGTCCCCATGGCGGTGCCATTTGTCTGTAAATAGAATTTGTTCTGGAATAGAAAATAATTCTTCTCCAGAACAAATCTAATGGAATCCAGAATTAAATACCTTTGGACATCCTTAAAATTCATATCTTTATTCAATAATTATTTTACTCTTTCAATGCAACCGCAAAAATGTGTAAAGATGGTAATAGCCTAACAAATGATGATAGAGAAACTTTACAAGCTATTTCTGTGCACCCAGTTCTCTGTCCCGATCCTCTAGTATATTATATAACTTTTTTTATTTTTCTCCTTTTAACCCCGTTGAAAAAATGTGGTCATTTGTTTTTATATGTATTGGAAAAAATAATATTTTTATATATACTAGGTTTTTCTATTTTAATGCATAAGTCTGTAGTAGATGACTCACAGTTTTTTGTACATAGAGTGCTCAATAAATGTGACATGTTTCTTACATTTTTTTGTTGTTTCCGATTATAGCAAAGATTAATTTTCAATCTGCCATCTGACAATGGGGGGTTTGACTATAACAAAAATGCAGTATGGGAACACAGATTAGTATGAATTTAAATGCCTAGATAATACAAATAGGAGGAGTAGAGGGGCGTACCCTACCTCTGATGAAGCGCATGTGCTCATGCACGAAATGCGTAAGATAGGAGCTTACCTGATGTNNATGGAAGCCTGCTCCTAATAAACTGTTTATATTCACCGAAAGACCCAGCGTTTCTCTTTCCTCGTTTCATAAAGAGACCAATAGCACTGCTAAATGCATCAGGCCATGCCCCCTCACTCGAGTTTGCTATTGTTCAGTGCTATGGCATGCTTCAGCTTGTATTCTCTCCTATGTGAGAGGATTTTTTATCTCTGTTTTTAGACATCAGCGTGATTTGCTATATTAAGTGCTAAGTTTTATTACCATTATTTTCCTCATTAAAGTATTCACTTGTATTGGCATGATTCTCTCCCCTGCACTTATTCATCCACCTGCCTGAAATAAGCAGTTAACAACAGGATTGGGGATCAGATCTGGACAACAGTTTACATTCTGTTGAAATTGCCAGGAAACTTTTGGAGAGGAGAAAAGGCTTCACGCCATCCCTGCTGTTACCATACCTCATATGTGTTGAGGTTTATACATGTGAGTGCAAATTTGGCTCTTTTATATATCATCATGTTTTACACCTGATATACCACTCCAGAGAGGACCCTTGTCTCTGGGCGCCCTTCCCTCCTCTAGATTGTCCACGGGATCTTCTGTTTGGGTGACCCCTATTTTGGGATTAGGTTGAGAGAAATTTGGGACCTTTTTTCTCCTCCTAATTTTTGGGTAAAGAAGATACAGGAGGACTGTGAAAACACATTTTATACTGGGGACTTTCTTACTGTGAATCCAGCTCCTATATAGCGCTGTATTTTTCTGTGTTTGAATATATATACAGTATATATATATATATATATATATATATATATGCAATGATTATTGAAAATATTTTAGTAAAGTAACTTCATTATTAAATAAAGCTTTAGCTTCCAGTTTATCTCAATGACACAGCATTAATCTAAATGTAATTCTAGAAAATAATAATATTCATATGCAACAATAGCAAACATCACTAATCTATAAATTAAACATATAAATTTAATGTATTTACAAATATAAATACAGATGTAAATGATTATAACCTCAATTTATCAATGTGCGTGTGGACAGGTTCTCAATTAGAAAATCTGTTCCCCCAAGAGCGTAGATATCAAAATTAAATTGTACATTAGCTATGACATTTTTTACTGTGTACATTAAATACATTTTTGATGCATACTTTAGATGCAAATTGTACTGCATCATGTAAATTTGCTTTTACATTTAATATGACTTCTAATGCATATAATTAGTACAATTTTGCATTGCATACTTTAGGCTAGATTCAAAGATTCTCTTGAGGTTACCGAGGGGCCTTGTTGTAAAGATGAGATCATGTTAAAAATAAATTGGTTAACCTTTCTTTTCCAGTGCATTAGCTAGTGGGTGTTTCTGCCATTAACATCTATAGTTGCCCAACAGTGTCATCCCCAGAAGGTGCTTGCAATGGGGCAATAATCAAAAACCTACTACTAGTGTTTTGTGCAATTGGATGAGCAGGACTGGGAATATTGTGGGTAGGTTATGAATGGAGTCAGA
The DNA here is from genome assembly GCA_905336975.1 of Bombina variegata variegata. Taxonomy (NCBI): domain Eukaryota; kingdom Metazoa; phylum Chordata; class Amphibia; order Anura; family Bombinatoridae; genus Bombina; species Bombina variegata. The sequence goes on from CAJPDP010007784.1 coordinate 5,049, forward strand.
TGTGCTATGGTTGTGGCCAGGCAGGGTGAGGGTAGAACCAGAAGGAAATGTGGAGGCTCTTAGTAGAGTGGTAATGGTAAACCCATGGGGGACCATAGGGGGATCAAATTTAAGGGGCACATTGGTTGGTCAGCAATTATGCTGGGGGTTAGACCCCTCTGTCAATCCCTGTTGATAACACAATTGACCAATACATAAAACTACACTTGAAAAAAAAAAAAAACTCTTGCTAAGCAGTTAAAGAAGTTGGATCTCAACTCATAGCTGTAAAGATGGGAGGGTTAAAATCATTATGAATTTCACCATTTTTGAGTTACAATGTGGCAATTTTTGTTCCATGAGGTATTGATTTTCTAAAATGGTTTTATTTTATCTAGGTATTTGAAGGCCTCCAAATTAAGAAGTTCAGTACTGAGGGCAGGAAAGTCAAAACATGATCCAAAACCCTACTTCTTGGATCATATCACCTTCAATTGAGCCTCACTACTATTTTGAACAGGGTATTGTAAGAACGTCTATAAAAAATTGAAGTACAGTAGAGAAATCCCTATGAGCTGAAGCTCAGTGCATCCAGCAAAATGGCTTCCACCGGGAAGTCAAACTTTTTTTTTTTTGTAGTGCATACAAAATATTTATAATAAAGCATTAATTGTACATACATGTAAGTGAAGTTTATATAAGTACTACCCTGAAAACATTTCTATGCATAAAATACTAATACAAAGGTAATGTAGACAATTCAAATTGTGCAGTGAGACAAAAAGGGCCACAACAAAACTAGCCCTCACTGATAAGTGCTGGTCCCAAGGAGATAAATACTACTAGTCAATAGTAGATTACAAGATTACAAATATATGATACCTCTTTCTTCTATAACTTGCAAAAGGAAGGAATTGGGCTGTAATTGAAAGTTGTTAATAAACTTAATTGACTAAACATTTGAAATATATTAATAACAACAAAATTTGAAATGTGCACATTAGGCTTATGATATTTAAAGCTATTTGATATTTGAGGCCCTTGCATGGAAACCATTTCTTATGTTTTCAGAACAATTTATGTGTATAAATGTCAACAGTGACTGACAAGACACACAAAGGCATATAGAAAGAGAAGCACTCTACCAGGAATGAACAACAGCTCAGTGGCTTGTTCCATAAGGAGTTCCCCCTAAGAGAATTCTCTTTTAGCCCAAGTGGAGAACTTTTCTGAAGTATATCAGTATTATCCCGCCTTGTAAGGTCAGTCCAACCCCAAAATGCCAGGCATTCCTCCTCTGAACAAGAAACATGGCATCCCCTGATTATCTTCTCTGCCTTCATTGGGCCTAGTCAGTGAGGTGCAGCAATGTTCATTTAAGCAAAAATGGGGCCAGGAGTCTGTGTCTGGTCCCACCCATGACCCTTAGGGAGACTTCCCAAGGGTCATATTGCAAATACATACAGAAAGAGAAGTGCTCTACCAGGAATGAGCAACAGCTCAATGGCTTGTTCTATGACGAGTTACAACATAGGATCAGCCTCTTTTAGCTCAAGTGTGTTTTTCACAGAGGATAACTTTACTTAAATATATTAGTCTGATCCTCCCAAAAAGGTCAGACACACAAAGGACCATTACAACTAATGATATGAAAAACCAATAAAATTAAGCTTTTGAGGCGGAGCTTGGCCACGCAGGCGAATGGCCGCATCTTAGATCAGCTCCTAGTCCAAGAGACATTGTGACACCAAAAGCATAGACATATTGACCAAAAAAAAACAAAAAATCTAAGCTCAGGGGATAATGTAATATACACCACAGCTAAAGAAGCCATCGTGGTCTCACCGCTACTAAAATCAGCAAGTTTGGCACAGACAAGAAGTCAAAGGATCTAACCTGCGTAGCCCGGCAAACTGTTCCCCTGCAACGCTGACATACTAACTATTCAGCACAACGGGTCCCGTAGAGCAGCAGGAACTATAACGCTGCACCCGACATAGCCCACAGAGTGACAAATAAAGCCGGGTCCTGCCGGCGAAACGATCGACCGCTCCATAGGCACAACAGTAACTGGTGAGACATGTAATGACAGGCAGCAGGCCGCTCCCAGCACACAGACCTAAAAAGCCCAATCAGTCAATATAATAACCGAAAGCAAAGGGTATTGTGAAGTGACACAGACACACGCTGCCAAACACATAGAAGCACGCCAGGTCAGACCACTCACCACCACAGATCAGGGAACAGTCAAGGCCTGAAAACGTTTAGCAGGGCCTACTAGAGCACAATAGCAAGCGCAATAGCGTACATATGGAAAGGATATAGACAAGAAAAAAGGGCCTATTAGATATAACACCTCATCAAGTGAACTAAGATATAAAGTCCAACATACTCTACTATTAGACGGTGGCAAGGATAAGTTATTACCCTGATAAAGGCTACACATACAACATCCCTGGAGCACCAACATTAAGACTACTACCCAGGAGCCTAAAGTATTAACACCAATAAAATAAAATCACCAGTATACACAGCATCTACCTCTCATGGTGGGGAATGCCTATTAAAAAGCACCACAAGGCAGAGAAAAAAGCTTCCCAAAAGCCTTTAAACAAATTCCTAAAACCCATAGAACACCACGTGGCATCAGATAGAGGGAACATGGAGGGGCTGCAATCTACAACCCCTGAGCAGATTAACCACACAAATGCACAAATGCTCGCTAATGTTACCAAAGAAGATCTTCTGCATCTATCTTCTAAGGAAGACATACAAAATGTGATGCAAGAAATGAGAAGCCTGTTCCAAGATTTGCGCAGAGATATAAGCTCACTGGAGGGTAGAGTCGCAGCAGTTGAGGAGGCACAAGCCACCACAGAAGCTACAGTACACGCTAACACCGCTGAGTTACAAGACCACACAGCAATTATACAGTCTTTGTCAGATAAACTTGAAGACTTGGACAATAGGGGACGCCGAAACAATGTAAGGGTGAGAGGAGTCCCTGAGTCTGTCTACCCCCCTGCCATTGAAGGATATCTTCAAAGTCTGTTCCGTACCATAAAAGGAACACCAACCTCTGCAGAGATTACAATAGAACGTGCCCATAGGGCTCTGAGGCCCAAACCCCCACCCAAGGCCCCCCCACGGGACATAATAATTAAATTCCTTAATTTCAAGGACAAAGAAGATCTCATGCGCTGTGCGAGATCCAAAAACCCAATCCAACATGCAGGCACAGAGTTACAACTGTTCTCAGATTTATCACCAGCCACCTTACAAAAGCGGCGGGAGCTGGCCCCTGTAACTGCACAACTAAGAAACCGCAGGGTTCAATACCGCTGGGGGTTCCCGGTATCATTAATAGTTACCCACAACAGCAAGACCTTTATCTACAGACCAGGCACAGACCTACAAGCTTTTCTGGCGGACATTGATAGTGTAAACACACCACCACCTGAAAAGGGCAGCCTGGGAGATAATCCAAAAGGCCTGCCCAGAGTTTCGCCAAACACCCCTCCAATGGACTGATGGGACCTACGCATGCAGTGACTGTTTCTACTTTTTGGATTCCTAACCTTGGATAACAGGTATAGCTGGGCAGCGCATTGGGAGCACAACCCTGGGAAAACTCACACTAGCCCTACACACTATAATGGGACCTTGTCATGACTTAATGTTAAAGAGGCATAGTACCATGCAAGACTTGTAGACATTATACATGGCCCATAATTCGAGAACTGGCATTCCTACTATCTGGCTGCACCAGACGGTACAGCGGACACAGATCCACAAGCATAAACGAGTGCCATACTTTTATTTTATTTTTTTTATTTTTTTTTTATCACACATTGTTTTCAGGTACCTTATAAAATGTAATATATTGTATTGTTTAACTAAACCTAGCACACAGAAGGTCGCAGCTTCGAGAAGAGCAACATCAGTTCATACACAACCTCAGTATAGCCTGACTCACTCTAAAGCTCCCTTGGTGTGCCTTGACTGTGCCTTCTAAACAGGTTTAAAATATTGACTGAGCTAGTTGATTTAGTTGAGTAAGTAATATTGTAATAACAAGGTATTTTGATGACAAACTGTCTCTCTTACCCTTTGTATACCGCTGACTGGTTGATGCCAAGCTTGGCAATTAGCCCCAAGGTAAAGACCCCTCGCATAGTTTAATGAGTACTGAATGCTACCCAAGTGTTGTGCCCAATCAAGTAGTACACAAACAGCAAGCTACACCCCCTAGTTATTGAGAAATACGATAAGCTCCTAGCAGGCGGTACCCCCCTGATTTAACTTAATAATAACTGCTCACAATGAGTACTCTCACTGATTAAACATATAGCTTTATTTCCCCCCTATAGAATTTGGTTGATGTGGCCCCAAATATATACAAGACCACTCTTTAAGGGTCTTGGATATTGTCTTATCACTTAACGTCGCATATTCTCATGGATTACTTCCCACTGAGACACTACTAAGTTTACTGTAGTTCATTGTTATTCCTTTTGTTTTCCTTATCTTTATTGTATTATTCTTGTTTTATTATACTATCTGTTTTGTAATTGCTATAATCACCAATTTCATTGAACGCCTTGTGTAAGAACTCCTTAGCATATATAGTACTATCTGGCCGTCTGGAACATCAGACGACTACTTAGATCCTGAACTTTTACTAAGCCCCAAAAGAGGGGTCTTAAAAATTTTTTTTTCTTTTTTTCTTTTTTTTTTTTTTTTCCTCTACCTTCCTCCCTTACCCTCTCCCAAACCACCAACCCTTCCCCCCTTTACCACTATCCCATACGACATACTAAAAAAGATGTGTGCCCAATACAGTAAATTTCAAACGCACAACCTCAACTTCACCACAATTAACGCCAAGGGTCTAAATAACCCGGGGAAGAGGTCTATAGCTTTCAGAGAACTTAAAAACTTAAACAGTCATGTCTTATTCCTGCAGGAAACACATTTTCTAAAAGGTAAAGAGCCTAAGTGGCATAACACACAATACCCATCAGCTTATCTGGCATCCGGCTCCTCGAAAAAATGTGGGGTGGGTATACTGATCTGCCACTCGATCCCCTTTAAACACACACACACAGAGAAGGACCCAGAAGGCCTTTTTATAATCCTGACGGGCACGCTTTATGAACACCCGATAACTCTGGCTTCCATATACGCACCAAATAACAACCAACACCTATTTCTTAAACGATTCACTAAATCACTATTGGATACCGCGAAGGGCCCAGTGTTTGTAGCAGGTGACATAAACATACCCCTAGACCCACAACAGGACACTTCCAATGGTACTTCTAGTGTAAGCAAAACAATACTAAAATCTGTGAAGGCAACGCTAGCAGACCTGCTACTGCATGACGTTTGGCGTATTACTCACCCCACATCCAGAGACTACACCTATTACTCACCCCCATGTACCAAATACTCACGCATAGACTACATATTCACAGATTTGGTCGGGTTAGACATGGTGGGGGAATGCACAATTGGACTTATTACCTGGTCCGATCACGCCCCAGTTACCACAGAAGTTTACTGGCCAGACTTACCTCCAACATCCTTTATCTGGAAGTTGGATGACACCCTCCTAGACAAACCACTAATTAAAGCAGAGATGCAAAAATCTCTAAAGGACTATTTTCTGCATAATACCCCTAATCACACCTCGCTTCCAGTCATGTGGGACGCACATAAATGCGTAATCAGAGGTGAAATTCTAAAACACACAGCCAGATTGCGTAAGCAGTATAGGACTAAGCACAAATCGCTATTAGATACAGTCACAGCTCTGGAAACAAAACATAAACAAAACACGACAGACAGTGAGGTTAGACAAAAGCTTCAAAACGCTAGAGCTGAGCTTAACCAACATCTTGCAGATGCCTATCAGAGCAAGATGATGTCCGTCAAACAACACTACCATGAAAACGGAAACAAACCTGGTAGACTTCTGGCTCAAACCATTAGGAGACAGCAACTCCGCACACACATTTATAGTGTCACAGATAAAGAGGGCACTAAAGTAAAAGGCAACAAACAAATTGCTAATGCGTTCAATCAATATTATAAAGCACTATATAATATCCGCAGGCAACCAGACACACATGCACAAACTCTAGACAAAGTGAGAACTATAGACGCTTACTTAGAGACTTTGGACTTACCTAGACTGTCAAGTGATGAAGCGAACACCCTTGACTTGCCCATATCCCAAGTAGAACTTTCTTCAGCGATTAAAGATCTACCAAACGGTAAGAGCCCAGGTCCAGATGGACTCACAATTAAATATTATAAAACTTTTTTTAGCATCTTGGCCCCTAAAATGTTACAGGTGTTCAACAACCTCATCAAGGAACCGCAACTCCCCCATTCCATGCTAGAGGCCTATATATCTGTTATCCCCAAACCGGGTAAACCTCACACTGCCCCCGAACACTTTAGGCCAATATCACTATTAAATGCTGATATCAAAATCCTTGCTAAGATACTCTCATTGCGTCTTAACAAATACTTACCAGACCTTGTCTCAACAGACCAGGTGGGTTTTGTCCCAGGCAGGGAGGCGAGGGACAACACCTGCAAAGTAGTACAACTGATTGAGCACGCACGTAATGAGAAGGTGCCCATGGTGTTGTTCTCAACCGACGCAGAGAAGGCATTCGACCGCGTTGACTGGCTCTTCCTGCGTCGGGTACTAAAGGCCATGAATTTTGGAGACACGTTTACAAACTTGGTGTTTTCATTATACTCAGATCCGAATGCGAGAGTAAGAGTAAATGGATCCCTTTCGGATACTTTTGGTATTACGAACGGGACGAGACAGGGTTGCCCCCTCTCCCCACTCTTATTTGCCTTATCAATAGAGGCATTGGCACAAAAGATCCGCAAAAATCCCAACATAACTGGAATTTCAATCAAAGAAACTGAATATAAACAAGCGTTGTACGCTGATGACTTTCTATACACCCTCACCAATATCGAAGTCTCAGTCCCAACGCTTCTGGAGGAACTCGCAACATATGGTTCCCTTTCCAACTTTCACTTAAACATCACAAAGTCTGAAATCCTCAACATAACTGCACCACATGCGCAATTACTACAAATAAGCAAGACACACCACATTCCAATAGCGGCCACCCATTTAAAATATCTAGGAGTCCTCCTCTCAAAAGATACCCGAGATTTATTTAAACTGAACTACCTCAAACTAAAGAACGAAATAATTAGAGATCTCTCTTCTTGGAAAAACAAACCTCTTTCATGGTTAGGTAAAATCGGAGTTATAAAAATGAATATCCTCCCACGCATACTGTACATACTGCAAACGCTCCCAATTCCTATCCCTAAAGAATTCCTCCCACATCTCCAAAGGCTACTAGAACAGTTCATTTGGAAAAATGTAAAACCCAGAGTCCCAAGAAAGACGCTGTATATGTCTAGAGACAAGGGGGGTTTAGGCTTCCCAGACTTAACCTCATACAGACAGGCGATTTTCCTGCAGAGAATTGTGGAATGGGCCCATAACACCACACATAAAGCGTGGGTAAAACTAGATGGCCAAATTCTTAACCTCAACAATGTGAGTGTATTAGCATATACGTCGCATACAAATCGCCCCAAACTCACAAATAATTATACTATCATAGCAGAAACCCTTAAAATGTGGGACAAGACAGTCAATACCACTACACATATCACTTCACGGCACGCGCCTCTTTTACCAATTATAGAAAATCCGAACCTCCCATACAGTCACCTTGGTACACAAATGAGTGCGTCCTACAGCCTACGCGAGGGTTCTCTACACTTTGCAATGAAGAGCGGGAAACTATTGCCACAGCAGGACATGATAGAGAAATATGGGACTATTTTTGCTTCCTGGTTGAGGTATAACCAACTTCAACATTACTTAA
>CAJPDP010007826.1:0-10340 GCA_905336975.1 Bombina variegata variegata
GCAGTTGTGCTGAAGCTTGCGCCGTATATGTCATCTCGCCTATAGCATTTTGCCATGTTCAATGTCAACATCTTTCTCTTGACATTGAAGATGCCCAAACCCTTAACTAACGTTTATAATTTTTCTGCAGTTCTTTGAAGCATTGCATTCTTTGTGACATAAGAGCAGCACATTCTAGCTTTATTCTGCTGCTGTTGGGGGTCCCTGTCAAACTCCATAGAGCTGTGCAGCAATTGCAAGAGTAGGTTAACCCCTTGAGTGCTTGCATTGTCAAAAGGAAGATGATTAAATTATAAAAGCAGACAATTAAAGGGACATGAAACCCCCAAAAAATTATTTTGTGATTTAGAAAGAGCATGCAATTTTAAACAACTTTTCAATTTACTTCTATTATCTAATTTGCTTCACTCACTTGATATCCTTTGTTGAAAAAGCAGCAATGAATTACTGGTAGCTGCACTGGACAAGCCAATAACTCAAGGCATATATGTGCAGCCACCAATCAGCAGCTCCTGAGCTTACCTAGGTATCCTTTTTAACAAAGGATACCAAGATAACAAAACAAATTGGATAAAAGGAAATAGGAAAGTTATTTACAAGCACGCGCTCTTTCTGAATCAAGCAAGAAACAAATGGGGTTTCACGTCCCTTTAATTCCCTTTTCTGCCTCTTTACTCTATGTAGCAGAACATAATAACTTAACTTTCTGCTTTCCATTTAGCATCTGCCTAGATCCCTACCGGTTTCTCTGCGGCTCCAGGTTGCTGCAGTTTCTTGCCACATAGCTTAAAGGGTCAGAAATAATGCCTAACTGGGCTGCTGTACCCACCTTATCAAAGCACTGGACATGTTAAAAAATGGTGGCTACTAAATTCAGGGGCCATTGTGTTTTATTATTAAGGGTGCTGTAAGAGCCCCAATGTTCTAACAACACCAATGTGATAATGTGAATATTTCTACAGGTGTTATGTAAAACATTAATAAGACACTTTTATTTTTATTTTTTTTAACAGTTAACATCATTTTTTTTTTTTTAACCTGTAGAAGAAAAATAACAAATCTGTTCTGTTCCTTGAATAGAAATCCACTGAGTATTCACTTGTTCCTAATAGCAAATGGGAATGTTTACCGAAATGAAATGATTTCCTAACCGACCTGCATTTTGTGGGACAGTACTGGTGTGGGTGCTAAGTTCCCCTGCCCCTCCTACCGGTTCCCTCACCTATAAATGTCTTGATTTCACAAAGTAAAACCAGAGAAAGCCCAACAATGCTCCAGAACCGTCTCCACCATCTACTAGTACCCATGGCCCCTACTCCACTCAAGACACAGTCTGTCCTGGGTCAATGAGACTCTGGTCCCGGGCATTAACTGAGAAATTTTGATTGGTATATAGCAATGGCCTAGACTCAATACAACCTATTCGAAAAATAATATCTCGATAATTGCAGAATTCATAAAGATTTGTGCCCTCCTTTAATCACATTGTCAAGTTGTGAGTCACTCTCTATATTAATCACTGGAACAGCATCCATCTTGTAACTGTTCTTCCCTTGGCACATGGAACCAACGATACTGCCATCACAAAATTGCCTTCAAACTGTTAAAGAACAAACAAATGAAAACTGAAAAAGTAAACTCTAACACATGGAAAAAAAAAAGAAAACATGAAAATGGTTAAACAGAAAGAAAAGACGATTAAAACAGAACAGCCTTGTCAGCTTTGAAATAGCGGTTGTAATTAGTGCCTTTCCACACTTTTAGCAGTTCTCGTTTGAAGTGTGAGATATCGTGTATCAGGTCTCTGTTAAAGGCATAAGCCGAAACGCGTCAGTCCACCATATGTTTCCTCTTGCAAGAGACATGTTTATAATTGAATGTAATATGTGCTTCCAATAACATTTTGTAAAGTTTTACCAACTAGCCCCGCCAAACTTCCTTCCATTAACATCAAAAGTTGTGTGCGGTGCTTAATACATGATGTATAAGTAATAAGAAAAACCCACTAAAGAAACATTGGAAAAGGTAGGTGAATCGATGCTCAAAGAATTTCTATAAAATCGTGTCTCTTATGAGCGCTTATTAATCTATGTTATTAATATTATACAGCTTAACACTCATAGGCCCGATAATCTAAAGCTCTCCACACTGGCGAGATTATCTAAGGAAGTTTTGTCAGTAATGTCAGGTGCCTCAAAAAAATGTAGAAACGCAAATTTTAGCTTTAGAGCTGTTTATCTCGAAATGCTGAAATCTGGATTTGAAGGAGAGACACATAAATCATAATATAATGCTCCAAAAATGAAGAGTTTGAATGATTTATCTTTACGCAGGCGAGTTTTTGATCATTGGGCCAATAGGGAGAAATTTTTCATGCTGCATTTGTAGCTTATGAGAGACTGGGGTCTACAACCACAAATTTAAGATTTGGCGGAGATATATCTCCCAAAACGCGGTTATTCGGGTGATTGACAGGTCCAGTTCTCGCAGGATTGTTTGCGAGAGATTGGGGGGGGGGGCATAATATCACAAGAGAGCTCTTGTGCAATCTTAAATTTAGCCATGTGATGCTGCAACGTAAGTGGTGATTGCAGCTTAATAAAATTTCCCCATAGTAAAGATGATTAAATATCAGTCTTATAGGTGGTAACATATGTGTTTTATAGCTCAGAGAGAAAGTAAGATATTTCCTTTGTGCAAATAGTAAATTCAATACAATTGCTTAAAGGCCTGACCCATAGGACCCTTACTGAAAAACAAAAACAAATAAAATTGTAAATATATTATTTTCAGCTGCAAGATCATGAACAGCTAAGTTACTATATATATATATATGTTGATTTTACAAGCATAAAAATATATTAGTGGTAAAGAACAATTACCAAGTTAATTAATTCTCTCTATTTTATATTAGAAAATACCACTCAGTTATGGCCAATAAAATAATCTTCATAGTTCAGCCAGTCTTTCTAGTTTACATTCTATCAATAATGAAGCCTGGTGAGAACTTTATTTCCTAAACACTATAATCAATGGAGACAGATGAACTTAACTTTGTAGAAAAATAAATGAATAGATATTTAGTGCTTTTCTGAAGGCATCTAAACTTGCGTTAACAGACATTAGAGTAGTCATTTTTGGAGTGAACAATTTGTGGACAATATATTAACTGGCACGAAAGTATAAAGAATCAAGTCAACTAGGAAAACAGGAAATGAAGCTATGATAGCATTAATGAATATGGAATGCATGTGAACTAAAGATTTCATTTATTTTAAAAACTACAGCTCTCTGCATAAAATAAATCCTTAACTGGATATTGTTTAATAACTATTCTGTACATTTTGTAGATCATTAATTACCCACTAAAAATCTTAAAAGGACATTAAATCGACATTTGAATTCAACATAAAATGAATAGTAAAAAATTGCAATATTATTTTGTCTATTTTTTCCTTTTAAATTATCCTGTTTAATTGCCCACTATTGACAGAAAGCCTGGAGTGCCTCTTGACTTTAGAATGGACCCTGCAACATTCTACACAGTGATTGCAGAGGCTTATTTATATCGATCTCAGACTCGTTACAGAAAACCACAGTGTATGTATGTATATATAAACTTCCCTTTAAGTAAGAGTGTTACAGACCTTCCATATTGACACCATTAATCGTCAACACAAATTAATTGCACACAAGTAAGTGGTAAGTGACAAGCTAAGTAGATGGCCTACGATTCTGGTCATATAGATTAACCGCAACTAATCATATACAACATAGCTGCTTCTTGTGCTAGAGGAATTGCCAACATATTTTTTTCTGCAGAATAAAAGCTTTCAAACACCACAACTGCAGAAAAACTAGTGTGTGTCCTACTGTAGGTAGTTTAGTTAGTGTTTTCCTGTGAAGGTTTGGGAAATTTCCAGATGCACAGTTGCTGGGAACACCACGGAGCAAGGCGGCAGGCGTCTCTCCTATGCTAGGCACTACTTAGGTATCTTAAATTAAATCAAGGGTGAAGTTTCGGATCACATCCAAAGCTGCAGTGTCAAAGCCACACATATCAAACATTCCTCTGTCATCCGGGTCTGCTATGGAAAAGCCATTGGAAGTCATTGCACAGACTATTAATTTTGATGGGATGCCCATAGTCTAGAGAAAAAAAAAAGGTTTTGTTAGTACCAAGTGTTTGAGCAGGTAACTACATGCTTATTAACGGTAACCTCTAATCTATATAACCCAAAACATCATGGACCAAACTCATCTTGTACATCAGTCTTGTGGATTATAATGCACATTAGCCTGATGACTATTTTGTAACCTCTCGCTGCATAAAGCAGCTGAATCTTAAGTTTTAAAGGGCCAAAATAGTCAGAAATAGTCAGAAAATTATATGTTCTAATTCGTTAGAGCATGTAATTTTAAGACTATCAACTATACACTACTGTGGGCTAGATTACAAGTGGAGCGGTATTTTGCTATGCGCAGAACATTGGAATGTGAAATATTTACAGTAAATACATAGTTCATTTTTTTTTATTAAATATGAATAATACTTAAATATGTTTTCACCTACTTAAAGTGAAGGTCAATTTTGACGAGTTAATGCCCGTTTTTTAATCATCAAAATTGACATTTCAAGCATTTTCTTCAAAAACGTACCTTTTAATCCTGAAAGCTGCTCCATCGATTCCCCTGGCCGTCGGAAGCCTCTGAAATGACGAATCCGGCTTCCTCCTATCACGGCGTTCTCCCGGGGGGATGGCCTGAGGGAACTTCGTGACTGGATGAAGCCAGATTTGTCATTTTGGACTTGCGACGGGTGGAGGAAGCGCTGCTGCGGCTTTCAGGATTAAAAGGTAAGTTTTTGAAGAAAACGCTTGAAATGTCAATTTTTATTAATTAAAGTGCCCTTGTTTTTAATTCTTAAAAACCGGGCACTAATTCATCAAAATTGACCTTCACTTTAATGGGAAAAGGCTCCAATGCACTTATATATATGTCTATATATGTATACATATATATTAATGTGTTTATATGTGTATATATGTCTGTAAATACATATATAAACATCTAAATACATTAATACATATGTACACAAATATAGACATACATTACATCTTTAGACATGTATATGTATGTATCTCTATGTTAAAGCCCTTTGGTGTGCAATATTTTATAAAAATAATTTTTAACAGACTGTTATTATAATTGTAAGTGTACTTTGAAATGTATTTTTGATGTGTTTTGTGCAACCTTTTAGTTTCTGAAATCAGTTAACCACGCTCACCTTGTAATACCACAGCAATTAAAAAGGAGCGCAAGCTATCGCGATAACCCTTGCGAAATTATTTGCGCTCCACTTGTAATCTAGCCCTGTGTGTCTCCCGAGTGGAAACCACTGCTTATCGAATTTAAGACAATCGACCATACACTACTGTGTGTATAACTGTTGGTCCCAAGTAGAAACTGCCGCTGATCCAATCAGCAGTACTAATTACACATCTGAGTCATGCCTTGGGACCTGCAGCACACTGCGGGTCCCAAACGTAAAGCAGCAACGTAAACACATGTACTTTTCAAAGTTCCTCTGTGCATCATTATTGTATAACTGTAGCAATAGGGTTAGCAAATCTTATCTCATATAGGCCAAAGGGAATGTGGGTGCACAAAGATTTACTAATCTGTAAATTACATGCGCTAATGAATTAGATAAAAATATTCTAGGAGGGAAACTATCTGTAGAGTACAGTATGTTTGGTATTTAGAATAAATCAAGCTCTTTGTGTAGTCAGTAAAACAGAAATTCAACCATATGCATGAAAAAATCCAGTGGTCAATGACTATCCTTTACAAAAGTTTATATTATGATTTTCTTTGGACAATCAGCATTAAAGTCTATGGGGATTTCTGTAGATAAATCATATGATAAACTCTTCTAAAGGATTGTGGTTGACCCCTCAGTTTGGAAATGTATTGAAGTATAAGTTAACAAGGATCTCAGAGATTTGTCAGCTAAAACGTTAGAAAACAATCTCTCAAGCAAACAAATACAATGTATGATTTAGAGATTAATAATGTAAAATAATAATCATACCTACTGATAAAGGTGTAAAAAAAACCAAGTAAATAGAGATAATTATCGGATAAATCCGTGTAGTTATGAATTTAAAACATCCTTTCAATAGAGGGAAAAATGTCTCTGTACATTAGTTCTTATATTTCCTATTATTTAGCAAAAGTACCAAAAACATACAGTACTATACATTTTTATTTTTCACGCACAGAACTTTGGTTTCCCTCATGATTAATTGGGACGTTTATTATAAAGGTGTTAAATTATATCCGAAAATCAGAAGGTACTTTATTCTTCTATTAATAGTGATAAAAGAACATATAAATGTATTTTAACAAGCTATTTTTAAGTTTGTTACACTATATTATATAGTAATTAAATTCTATCTAATTGTATTAATATGCATATTTTTGTTTAGAATATTGATATTATTAGACTTTTAGAGCCACATCACATTTTTTTTTAAGATTACAGAATATAACACTATTCTGTAATCTTAAAAAAAATGTGCTGTGGCTCTAAAAGTCTGATAAGATCAATATGCAAAACAAAAATATGCATATTAATACAATAGTAGGTAACATTTAGAGACAGTGGTCAGTCTTTCTGTTAATGGTTTACCTTTCTGTATTCTTTCAGGGCTGTTGCTGGATGTATATTCTCAATATTGGTCTCACAGTCAGTAAATACAATAAACACATCCACAGCAGTCTTGGTTTCCTGTGCCCAAATCATTGGGAGTGCGCAGTCGGTGCTACCCATTGGGATCTAAGGTAAATCCCAAAAGAAAGAATAGTTAAATATGTAATATAAGTTGGTAAGATTTCACTTGCAGGCAGTTTTCAAATTTACAAGACAATAATTTGATATACCATCGCAAGAGAAACTGTAATTTTTACTCAATATCTTGCAATTATGTACACAAATATTAGTTAAAATCCATACTCTGGGTAAAGCTGGCCGGGATGCAGAAAATCATTACATGCATAAAATGGATACTTTAAAAGAAGTGAATTGATGGGTAATGAAATACCCATATGTGTCCTATTACAAAATCTCAGTGGTTATGAATAAATTTCAACTCTTAACCAAGTTGTTTGCTTAGAAACATCAGAAAATGTGCAAAGGCCAAATGCTTGTGAACTTGGCCTACCAATAAAAACCTGTGATAACATTTATAGGAAGGATTTTAGCTAAACACAAGCATTCTGCAAAATTGGTTCTATGTATTGTTAAAAACGCTTTCTTTTTATGGCTGATCTGTGGGATAGAAGCTCATTGGCTGCTAAAGAACACTCAAATGTATTGCTGTATAGAGACACATCCTACAAGTAGAACCAAACAAAAACATCCACTTAAAAAAAAAAATAATACACATTAAAATGTCCTCTTTTAGATACAACAAAAAATATTAACTTTGTCTTTTTACCATATTTAAAATAGACTGAACCTTTTCTCTTATAGATAATTAATTTATTGGTCTCCCAAATGCCAAACTAAAACTAAACATTTACAAAAACAGTAAGATCGTGTTCCTTATGACTTTAATAAGGTGATAAGGAAATCATCTACTGCCAAGCATATTTAGATCTACAACATACAATGTCATTACTGTTAAAGAGACATTATATGAATTATGTATTACTGTTAAAGAGACATTATACTAATAATTAAAGGGATACTAAACCCACATTTTTTACTTTAATGATTCAGATAGAGCATGCAATTTTAAGCAACTTTCTAATTTACTCCTATTATCAATATTTTTTCGTTCTCTTGCTNNTTAAAAAGCAGGAAAGTAAAGCTTAGCAGCCAGCCCATTCTAGCTTCCGCACCCTGGATAGTGCTTGCTTATTGGTGGCTACATTTAGCAAACCAAACTGAAACATGAAAGAGAAAATTTGGGTTTAGTTACCCTTTAAATTGCCCCTGAACTATTAATGGGCTCTTTAATGAAAGCAATGACTATAAAATGGTTTGTGGAAAACCAAGCCTTAGTAATATAAAAGGTATTGTTTTGATAACCCTCACTCCAGGGAACCTTGCCAAGCTAGAATAAGGTTCCGGCAGCCAATTAAATTGCCTGTGAATGGTGCATATAAGCAGCTAGTAATGTTATAAGCAGACACAGGACTTAGTTACAATAGTAAAATGTATATTTAATTTGCGCTCGGTTTAGGAGGTTGTCCTAACTCATGTTCTTCGTTTTGTACTTTTGTTTTGACTTACATTACTCATTTTTTCTAGTACTTCAGGTAGCGGCATGTCCACAGTGACAGGACATGGGACCATTTCATCGGAGAAAGCAACTATATGCGAATCCTTCTCTGTGCGAGTGACAAGCTGCAGGAAAACAAAAGAATGAAAATGTGGTAAAACTGTTATGCTATGTTTACTAGTCTTCTTACAAGGCTGCAATTTTACAACTGATTTCATACATTTTAAATCACGTAAGTCAGTTGGATCAAGCCTTGTTTTCTTTAACACTGCTCAAGCTCACACATAAATATTCCAAAAGTATTTTGCAATATTTTACCATTGTGTATTTTTATAATGGTGGTTGTATTTAAAAGCATCTAATATTATTATTATTTTACAAAATATCTAGGAGACTTTTACACCTCTAAATATCCTATTATAAAAAAAAATCGAAATATTACATTATTATTATTATCTTACAAATGTGGCCGAAAGTATTGGTACCCTTGCACTTTAAATCTCTGAGATTTGTTTTAAACCTTATATTGTTATGTAGACATTTCTCCTTCACATCAAGTACCCTGAATAGTGAGATAAATATCTTTTTTAGGGACCTCTCTATACTGACGAGATGTCTTAGATCATCTCGTCTGAGCGGAGAGCTTTTGAATATCAGGCCCTAAGAGAGAAACACAAAAAAGCCTGACTGGAGTTTGCCAAAATGCACGCTAATAAGCCACAGTCCTTCAGGGAGAATGTTCTTTGGACAAACAATTGTCCAAACTTCATGTTTACAGAAGAAAAAAAGAAGCTTTCAGAAAAAAGAACACCAGCACTACTGTGAAACATGAAGGAGGCTCTGTGATGTTTGGGGTTGCTTTTCTGCCTCTGGCACTAGGTGCCTAGAATCTGTGCAGGGCACAATGAAATTAGAAGACTATCAAGGCATTCTGGAGCGAAACGTACTGCATAGTGTCAGAAAGCTGTGGCTCAGTTGCAGGTCATGGGTCCTCTAGCAGGATAATGACCCAAAACATACCTCGAAAAGCACCCAAGAATGGATGAGAAGAAAACATTGGACCATTTTGAAGTGACCTTCTGTGAGTCCAGATCTGAATCCCATCGAACATCTGTGGAAAGAGCTGAAACTTGCAGTAGGGAAAAGGCACCCATCAAACCTGAGAGAACTGGGCAGTTTTTTCAAGAAGAGTGGGCCAAAATCCCAGTCAAAAGTGTAGAAATATTATTCAGATCTACAGAGAGTGCTTAATTGCACGTCTCCAAAGGTTGTGCTACAAAATATTAATTTAAGAGTAGCAATATTTTTTCCTGTGCCATTCTTATTTGTTTTACTTTTTAAAGTAATTATGTGAAGGCATAAATCTAAAGTCAAGTTTTGGTTCTATTACATTTGAAATAAAGAATGGCGGATACCAAATAGTTTTGTCAATTTTACTAAGTCCAGAGAAAATTGTGCGTTTTCCAAAAAAAGTGGAAGGGTACCTATACTTTTGGCCATAATCATTCATTTTGAAGACAGTGTATTTAAAAACTAAGCAGTAATATAGCTGGTATGGGTAGCTGTAAATAGAGTAGTGGAGATAGATTGCCTCTTGTCCAAAAAAAGAGACTTAAGTCTTCTATATCATCTTTCATACTATGAATACCTTCTACCATGGGTATTCATCAATGTTGTGTCTTTAAAAGATGGAGTGCCACTAAAATCTGTGGATGAATAAACTTTACTTTATTTGCACCAAATGAAATCTCACAAAACTGAATTAATTTAGCTATCTCTAAAACGTGATTAGTTCTGGGCTGTCACAGTGGAAATTTAAATAAATTAGTAAATAAATAAACTCCAGAGAAAACTGTGTATATGTGGGTAACATTACAACTTATGCCAGAGGCGTAACTAGAAATCACAGGGCCCAGGTGCAAGAATCAGGGCCCCCCCCCACCCCCCAAATTTTTTTTTAATTTGATACATATCTTTTTTTTTTTTTTACATTTAACACAGAAAAAAAATGTGAATCAGATTACATGTCTACAAAAGGAAGTACCCTGT
>CAJPDP010007828.1:0-10048 GCA_905336975.1 Bombina variegata variegata
CACCGGCTCCTTAGAGTCACTGCAGAAAAATGTTCACTAAAAAATTCTCATTGCAGAGAATGAAAAAAAGTTCTGCCTCTGGGATTGTGTTCATAATCTGCAACAGGATTTTCTTCCACGTATACTGGTAGTAATGGCTGGGCCCCACTCCATATACAACAATCAGTGGTAAACAGTAATAAGCAACATTGTTTTATATATCAAAATACAGCAGACATATGACCAAGTAAATCTACTATGTCTGTTATATGTGCTCATATATCACATCACAAAGTATACTGCCCGTGCAGCCCCATTATGCCAGCTACATTTACAAGTAAAATCTCAGATGCGTGGCCATTGCAGCACCATTATGCTGACTATATGCCCAAATAACACTAGGAAATTAAATGCAAAGGCGAGATGGCCCAAGTGGCGGTGGAAAAGGGGGAAGTTACAGCGGTGGTGATTTAGCACGTGCAGCATTCCGCACATATAAAAAAAGCATTAGTTCTATTTCTGCTCTGTACTGACTAAAGCTATGTGTTATTGTCAGGTTAAAGGTGGATAGTGTTAATTAACCAATATCCCCAATCAATAATCATTCATACTGCAGTATCAGTTGCACATGAACCTGTATTTTTGCCAAGTTAAATTTAATTTAAAACTGCTTTTTTATGCTTAAAAATAAGAATTTGGCTACTACACTTTTCTACGCATGATTTCCCCTACAACGTCTCTTTAAGGTACTATTGAAATAAATGAATACCAAGCACTTCTGATACAGGCTTTTATAAGAAACTGCATAAAGAGAGAAACAAACACAAACTGCAAAACCTTTGCAGGTTTTCTTCAAATTGTATTTAATAAGCGAGACTTTAATTTTGCTTTAAAAGTTAGAGTAACATTTTTTGTGTTTGAGAAGTGCTGGTTAAATAGAAACTTACCTGCGACCACATTCTGAGTGTTTTGCAACATTTTTTAATATTAAGGCAGCTGTTAATCTGATGTGTTTTGTGATTGGTCCCTCTTTTTCATCCTTTATGAAATGAAAAGAATAAAATATATATTTTATACATATTACCTATAGCAAGAGAGTGACCTGCAGTCAAGTGTACAGTCAAAGGAGAACTAATTAATAGATGTCGCCTATGTTGGGACTGAGTCTCATTAAATATGTGTCCGTTTTTTTTAATGTCCTTAATTTGTACTTACTGTGAAGTCTCTGAAGACCAGATTTCTTGATCCCCGCCGGAGTGCCATGAGTGCTGCACTTGGATGGTTTACAATAGCCTTCTGAGCTCTGGGAGTTGATGAACCTCCAGACTGTCTACAATGAGAAATTCCACAGATAAATACAATGAAACAAGGGGGGCTTAAGAACCACTTTTTTTGTTTTTTAATAATATGTCAGGATTTGATAAATCTTGGTAGCCAGTGAGAGAATACAGCCTTTAAATTGTGCCCATGGTATTATGATAGTAGGATATTAGTAGGGAAATATAAATAAAGTAAAGCTGTCAGGCCCATTTTTTTTACTTGCCATGTGACCTGGTGTGTTGTGGCATTGTAGAGACCTGTTATGTATCTTCAAAATCTGTTCTAAAAATGTCATACAATATAAAATGTACAATTGTTATAGAGATAGTTTCTTACTTATTGGAAGATTTTTGATTTCCGGCCTGTCCCTGTTCCTCCTGTTTAAGCCCTGCTAGAAGAGCATCTTTTGAGCAGTGCTTGTCCTGTTAAGACACAAGAAATAGCAAAAAAATTAAGATAAAAAAAAATCTAAACATAGAAAACATCCTAAGATGAATTTAGTACAATCAACTTTCTATCAAACAACTATTTTGCCACTATTTTGATATAAGAATTATTTTTGTTCCTGTGAAGTGCTGCTGCATCTTTCAATTTATAATAAGATAAGAAGTTAAATAATTTAGTGTACACTACAGTAATTGCACAAGCTTACCTGTAAGTGAGTGATAAATGAAAACCTCTGCCGCTGGAAAGGTTCACAGCCTTCCCACATGCACTGTCCAGGATACACATCTTTACCACCATGTTCAGTTGCAGCATGGTAAAAAACTTGAGATGGGGTTTCAAACCATCTAAAAAAAGGAGTGAAAAAATGAAGTGAAATGTATAAAATGTACATAAACAGTCTGCAATTAATTCATTAATATCTGTATATGTCCAGTAAGCTAAATGGAGTACAAACGCATATATTATCATCATCGGGTATTCGTAGAGTACCAACATATTCTGCAGCAATAATTAATTTAACCAAATCACAGTTTAATAAGAACAAAAGCACACAACTAAAAAAAATATGGAAAGTATTATGCAAAAAACAATTGATGCTTACCTGATAAATGTCTTTCTTTCAGGATATGGAGAGTCCACAACATCATTCCAATTACTAGTGGGAATATCACTCCTGGTCAGCAGGAGGAGGCAAAGAGCACCACAGAAAAGCTGTTACGTGTCACTCCCCTACCCATAATCCCCAGTCATTCGACTGAAGAGAAATGGAAAAAGGAATAACACAAAGGTGTAGAGGTGCCTGAGGTTTAGTAAAAAATAACTGTCTTAATTAAGGGTGGGGTCGTGGAATCTCCATATCCGGAAAGAAAGACATTTATCAGGTAAGCATAAATTTTGTTTTGCATCCGCAGGAGGAAGGTGAAGAATAAGGGTGCTTCTAATGTTCCTCTATGATTGGGGTTCTTAGACTGATTTGAGGCCCATTCCCCTCAGAGTGCTGCTGTTAGATGGAGGGATGTATTGGGAGTATGTGGTAGTGGCATAATTATAGCCTATGGGAGTTAGTCACAAGCCTTCCACAGGTGTAGTGGGGACCTGTCCTTAGCCTCCTCCTGTTAGATTGTTCCATATCCTCTGATGTTCTGTTTTAACACTGGTTTGGCTATTTACTGGATCCCAATTAGAAGATGTCCACTAGTTGGGTGCCTATGAATAAGTACGTTTTTTTATTTAGAGGCACTCATTTAGCCAGCTGGGCTATATCGTTTGTACACTACAGTACTCTGTAACCTGTGGACAGTATTGTAAAAAAAACAACAACTATCTGTTCCTGAAAAAATATAACTGAAAATCTTAAAATATATTTAATACAATCATCTTGGAGGCTGTTGAGGTTTTTCAGAATTTTAATTTTATTTAAAAAATTCAGATTCTTTAATAATATTTTTATTTAAAGCTTCAGAGAGTAGATCTTTAAGTTGGGTAGAAAAAAAATGCTTTGGGATTTTTTTTTAATGTATTTATTTTTTTATTTGACAAGAATCTTTTTGCTTTAGTCATATAAAAGTATTTTCTTTCCTAAGGCATTGAGAGTCCATGAATCATTCTAATTACTAGTGGGATATTTACTCCTGGCAAGTAGGAGGAGGCAAAGAGCACCCCAGCAGAGCTGTTAAGTATCACTTCCCTTCCCATAACCCCCAGTCATTCTCTTTGCAAGCAAGGGTTTGGGGCTATGATGTGTCCATGTCAATCTCTTTAGTAAGAGTAATGGTGGCTATTAGCAGTTAGAAAGTGGCAAACTGGTCTTTGCTTTATTTTTAACATTGTTGCTACCCATTTTTGGAAAGCCAGGGTTGCTTACTCTGTTCTTTCTTTTTCTACAGGTCCATGGCAGAAGTGAAGGAATATGCTACACCTTAAAAGTCATTCCCTGTCTGACAGCAGGATCCACAGGTACCAGCACTCTTAGGGTTAATTCTCTGGTGGGTTTCATTATTGGGACTCCTAATTTTCTTTATTAAGAAATATGGATGTGTAAGGGGGCACTGCATTTTGTTAAGGGGTTTATGAGGCTAACAGATTTTTTTTTATATAATAAGCTGTGAGAGATATTGGAGAATTTGAAGATATGGCTCGGTGGTTATGGTCACGGATTGGAATCCCAGAGGTCTGGGTTTGAATCCAGGTGAGAGTAACCTTGTACTTTTGTTTTGTTCAGAAGGGGTTTAACATTTTTTATATTGTTTGTGCGCCCTTTTTTTGTGGCTCAATTTAGTTTAGTTGCGGTCACGTAAACGTTTCTCTGCACTTCCGCTTTTCGGATTTCTGTTAGTAGCGGAGTTGTTAGCGGGGTGTGTGGACGTTTTCAGCCCTTGGCTCAAAATCTAGATCTACGGTGCTGCTTTCATAATGGAGTTTTAAGTAGTGTATGTGCACATTTTCAAGCTCCTGATTGAAAGACTATCTAGACTATGGTCCTGCTATTATCGTAGGGGATCCAGGATAGCAAGTGGGAAAGAACTACTGGTTCAGGAGGTGGTAAGTCTTCAGCAGAGCTGAGGTTTTACGGTGCTAGCTTTTGTATATCATAACTCAGGAATGGGATAAACCATTCTTATTTTCCGGTAGGTGGGGCCAAGTGAACAGACGCGTGTGGAGAATGCTGCCTGTTTCTGGAGGCCTGAGCAGACGCCATGGCATCGAGTGCCTATAGGTGGGCCCAAACAACCCAGCCCAGGACCTGTAAAAGCCGTAGCGGTGACCGGTAGCTATCTGAAGCCAGCCTGCACCGGGCTGGGGAGACCATCTGCAGAGGTAGCTAACCGAGTCCCGGGAGGTACACGCTATCCGCCAGGACTCATGAAGAGTGAATGGTGAGTGGTAGTAGCGTCGAGAGCGCTCAGACACCAGTTTCCTGGCCCTGGAGAAAAGGTGACGAAAGACTCCGCTCACCGGCTCAGGAAGGGACCTTCTTGGATCCTGAGCATAATATCCACCTCTGCCTACCATCAAGTCAGCAGTAAAAGGGCAGCTACAGGAGGACAGCGCCTGTTGTTCGGAGGGGCCACAGAGGCCGAAATCACCCTCAACCAAGATAAGTGTAAATCTAAATAACTTTTATACTGCAAACAGTTTATTCTCTTGACCTGCCTGGCAACTGGGTACAGAAGGGGGGGGGGCGGCAGGTGTATACCCACACTTAAGTTATAAAGGAGTTCCTGTGAGAGTAGGGCCTGGCACTGACTGTCTTCCCCCCCCCCCCCCTCCCCCTGGTTCATTCTAGCCCATAGAAGGATAAAGGGTACCCCTGGACTCAAACAAAAAATAGTTATCCTGAGGACTGGGAATATAGTCTCTTCTGGAAAAGGATCCTTAGTGATGGCCAGTGGGGAGGAAAAGGCTTAGCAACAACGTCTATCAAAATGAGGTCTTCCATGAACAAAAATATCTTTATAACTCAAAGAGAGCCCAGAGAGCGTAACCACAGTAGTAAAAACAGCAGAATTGTTTTGTACTTTACATAAAATATACACACTAAAGGACTCTAAAGTCCTTTAATAAATTATGTGTAGGGGGTAACCCCAGGCTAGTAAATATTCCTCCTGAGGTATATAGGACACTACAAATGGGTCTGTTTGATAACATGCTGCAGGGTTAAAGGTGTGATAAAAATGTGGTAACATATATCAATTGTAACGCTAAGATATAGTAGTGTTATATATACTATATATACTGGCTAAGTAAATTTAAAACAATTGAACAAGAGGTTTTAAAACTAAGAGGCATTTGAGCTATGTATTGCATACATAATCTCTGCATTGTGTGGAAAAAGTAAAGCATAAATCCTGTGTAACAAGATCTAAGTCTTCCTCCAGTTAGAGTTAAGGCCCTAAGTAAAATCTCTAGAAATTTAATTTCTGTCCCCCCTATTAGAATATTGTATTAACACTTAGCAAAGGTAATGAATGGTCTGGTTTTGGGCCTGTTAGATAACATATTGCAGGGTTAAAGGTGTGATAAAAATGTGGTAACATATATCAATTGCAACGCTAAGATATAGTAGTGTTATATATACTATATATACTGGCTAAGTAAACGCCAAATTATTGATCAAGAGGTCATGAAATTAAGAGACATTCAAGTCATGTATAGCATACATAATCTCTGCACTGTGGGGAAAAGCAAAGCATAAATTCTGTGTAATAAAATTTAAGTCTTTTTCCAGCTAGAGTTAAGGCCCCAAGCAAAATCTTAAATTTTTTTAATCTGTGTTCTCTTTATTAGAATACTGTACTAATATACAGTAAAGGTAATAACTGGTCTGGTTTTGGGCCTGTTAGATAACATACTGCAGGGTTAAAGGTGTGATAAAAATGTGGTAACATATATCAATTGTAACGCTAAGATATTAGTAATGTTATATATACTATATATATTGGCTAAGAAAATTCAAAACTATTGAACAAGAGGTCTTGAAACTAAGGGGCATTTAAGTTGTGTATTGCATACAGAATCTCTGCATTGTTGGGAAAAAGTAAAGCATAAATCCTGTGTAACAAGAACTAAGGCTTCCTCCAGTCAGAGTTAAGGTCCTAAGTAAAATTTCTAGAAATATAATTTTTGTCCTCCCTA
Source organism: Bombina variegata variegata (assembly GCA_905336975.1). Taxonomy (NCBI): domain Eukaryota; kingdom Metazoa; phylum Chordata; class Amphibia; order Anura; family Bombinatoridae; genus Bombina; species Bombina variegata. The sequence goes on from CAJPDP010007828.1 coordinate 6,382, forward strand.
TTAGAAAATTGTACTAACAATCAGCAAAGGTAATAATTGGTCCGGCTCTAAGCCTGTTAGATAACATACTGCAGGGTTAAAGATGTGATAAAAATGTGGTAACATATATCAATTGTAACGCTAAGATATAGTAGTGTTATATATACTATATACACTGGCTAAATAAACTTAAAATTAGTGACCAAGAGGCCTTGAAATTAAGAGGCATTTAAGTTGTGTATTGTATAAATAATCTCTGCACTGTGGGGAAAAAGTAAAGCATAAATCTTGCGTAATAAGATCGAAGTCTTTTTCCAGCTAGAATTAAGGCCCCAAGTAAAATCTCTAGAAAATTAATCTGTGCTTTCTCAAATAGAATATTGTACTAATATTCCGTAAAGGTAATAATTGGTCTGGTCTTCACCTGACAACTTTTAAACTCACTTAAAGATTCAAAAGGGTCATTATATAGCGGTAGGAATTGCACAACCTCAGGATATATTAAGAATATTCATTAGTTTTAGTTTTGCACTAACAAACACAATATATACCTATTTCTCTTTTTCTTTTCTTATTTTCTTCTCTTTTTCTCTTAAACACATATATTGAAAAATATTTAAACAAAAGTAAAATCACTTCACAAAATATGTCCTCTAGAAGTAAAAATCAGGAAAAAAAAGGGAGCAAAATTTCACTGAAGCGAGTTTTATACAGAACTCTAACGATGAAGAGTTAATTAAACAACGTGATGCACTATTCACACCTAAGTTTGACTTAATACAAAGTAATATAACTTCACTAACACTTGAGGTAAAACAGTTTGCAACCAGACTTACTTATGCAGAGCAAAGAATTTCAGACATTGAAGATGGGGCCCTACAGAGGGAACAGGCTTTACGCACCATGTCTGCTCAGATTGAAAATATGAAAAATAAATTAGAGGACCTAGAAAATAGGGCCAGAAGAAATAATCTTCGCCTTATTGGCCTGACGGAAGATATTCATGAGAAAGCTCTTAAGAGATTTGTGGAGGTAGATCTAATGGGATTATTAAAGCTGAAGATCAGGATATAGTAATTGAGTGAATACACAGAGTAGGTCCAGAAAGGAGTGAAGAGGGGAGAAATAAAACTAGCAGACCGGTTATTATGAAATTATTGAATTCTCAGGAAAAGATTAAAATTATGAATGCCTATCGGAAGGCAAATGGTGAAATCAATTATAAGGGAAGGAAAATTTTACTGTTTAATGACTTCTCATATGAGACTTCAAATAAACGGCGCATATTGGCGCCAATTTGCACTAAATTAATACAGGAGGGATGGAGAGCTAGACTCTTGTATCCAGCTAGGCTCAGCATCCAAACTAAGGAAGGGAATAAGATCTTTACTGAAATTATTGAAGTTAATACATTCCTAGAAAACCATGGTGACAGTCTGGAGAAACAATAATGGCTTACGTATCTTGGTTGTATTATTATATTGTAGTAATGCATATAATTCATGTTTTTAGAAAAGATAAAAATGTATAGAATAAAAATGTGGGAAGGGAGCTGGGTCTTTCCTTTTTTAAAATTGTGTTGTGGAATGTAGGCGGGATTACATCACCTATTAAACGTAAATCTATTTTGAGATATGCAAAAAACTGGGAGCTCAAATATTGTTATTACAGGAAACACATCTGATGGGAGAAGAAGCAGTTAAACTAAAAGGGGGGTGGGTTAAAGAAGTTGTATATACATTAGGACATCAAAGGAAAAAAGGAGTGGCCATCCTCTTTAGTAAAACACTAGAATATAAAATAGACAATCTAGTGAGAGATGTGGAAGGTAGATATATTATAATAGAAGTGGAAACGGGGGATAGAAAATTTGTTATATGCAATGTATACGGCCCAAATGAAGAAGACATAGGATTTTGGCAAACTTTGCGGGATAAACTACTTAAGTACCCTGGAAATACTTTAATTATAGGAGGAGATTTTAATATTGCCCCCAATGGTACGCTGGTTAGATGCAGAGGCAGCATAGATCAAGTAGTAGGGGGGAAGACACTAGATAAAACTACAATAGCAAGAAGAAAGAGAGAAACCCACACTATAAAGAGATTTCAACAGGACTTAAAAATATTAGACACTTACAGAATTATGCACCCAGATGAAAGGGAGTTCACATGCTTCTCGAAATCTACAAAACTCTATCCAGGATAGACTACTTTCTTATCTCAGAGAAATTGACTATATTTAAGTAACATATATTGACATGATAACAATTTCAGATCATGCCCCCATCGTAATTATATTGAATCCTAAACAGAAAGAAAGGAAGACTAATCAGTTTTTTTCCCCAAAATATTTAACAAAAAATACTAAGTTCATAAACTTTTTAAAAGAGAAATGGGCTGACTATAAACGGTTTAATAGTGGTTCTTTTGATAAAACTCATATATTCTGAAATGCTGCGAAAGCGGTACTTAGAGGTGAGATTACGACGTACCTAATAAGACAAAAAAAAAAAAAAAGAATCTCCATAGACAACAGGTAACTAACTGCTTAATCAACAAGTACTCCAACTATATTCAGGAAAAAAATATAGTTAACTGGCAGAAATACATCCAGGCTAAAAAAATAGAGAGAACTATTTTTTGCAAAATGAAATTAAAGAGAATATAAAGTCTTGTACACAATACTATAGATATGGGAATAAGGTAGGTAGCTTTCTTGCACGAATAGATAAAAATCATAAAACCAAAAATTTTATAAACAAAATTAAAGATAAAGACCATATATGGACTAATACTGGGGATATACAAAAAGCCTTTCTTGAGCATTTTACAGAACTCTATTCAACACAACCTATAAATTTAGATATGAAGGAAAAATTTTGGGGTTCATTGATAAATCTGAGGTTAGAAAGTAACCATTTAACGAGAATTAATGAACCCAATACAGAAAAAGAAATAAGCCAGACAATTAAATCAATGGCGAATAACAAAGTGGCAGGCCCGGATGGCCTTCCATCTGAGTTTTATAAAGTCCTCATTGACGAAATAACACCAATGCTAACCACTTTGTTGAATAAATTCTGGAATGGTCAGTTGAAACCGCTAGAAGATTTTAACAAATCTACAATAATTGTAATGCCCAAACCGGGAAAAGATCTACAGTCAATTGATTCTTATAGGCCCATTTCACTCCTGAATATTGACTATAAGATATTAACAAGTATACTAGGTAAAAGGATACAGGTCTCATTAGATACTGTAATACATTCTGATCAAACAGGATTTATGAAGGAAAGATCCTCAAACACTAATCTGAGGAAGGTTTTTCTAACAATCTCAGATCAATGGTATAACAATAAATATAACAAGAAAATAAATAAAGAAGATATTTCAATAGTATCGCTAGATGCAAGTAAGGCCTTCGACTCTGTTACATGGGACCACCTTATTACCTCTCTTATCAAATTTGGTTATGTAGGTAATTGCCTTAATATGATTGAGATGTTGTATAGGGAGTCTAGGGCAACATTAATCATAAATAGTAATAAAACGTCCTATTTCTCTCTTTTAAGAGGGACAAGGCAGGGATGCCCTTTGTCGCCCTTAATTTTTAATATTGCTTTAGAACCCTTATTGATTGCTTTAAGGAGAAATATACAAGGGATTGATGTAGGTGGTAAGAGTGT
>CAJPDP010007831.1:0-11739 GCA_905336975.1 Bombina variegata variegata
CGAGATCGATGACTGCTAGTTAACAACAGTCCGCTGCTCATCGCGCCGTACTTGGTGCGCGCCTTTTTGACAGCTTTTTTGGTAACTTTGGAGAACGTATTCAGGTCCGTGGCAGCGATGTTAGGCGAACTTAGGCGAGCGTATTGGTGCCGGCGAATGCAAGAAAGTCGACGGCTTGATAAGTAGGGGCCATAAACTCAAGTCAAACATTCAAATTACTTGAAATCTATATATTTATTGTAGAGATCTATCTCTTGAGATGTAGTGATAGAGAAAGATTACAATATATAAAAAAAAATGAGGGAATAATCGATAAATATAAAAAGAATTTGTACAAGTTAAAGATTAATATAAATTTTATAAAAATTCACATGTGGAGCAGTCCAAAAGGACAATGATTACCAAAAGGATTATCAATATAATCCAGACAAATCTCTAAAAGATTACCATTAGAGTTAGAGTTAGGATAATATAAAAAACATCTCGAATAACAAATGGCCAATGCTAAAAACAGACAATGCTAAAAATTGACACTGCTAAAGGATTGACAATGCCAATATTAACTCGATAAAATGACAAAATAGCGAAGCAAACAATAACAAATAATACAAAATACTAAATGTATAGGACATAAATATGAAATGAATCAATAGGGGGTTACCTTGGGATTTGAATAACTCAAAATAAGCAAGATTGATAGTATAGAAACTAAATGGCTAAAATGCTATATTCTAAATTGCCAATACTAAATGGATTTAATGAATATATCATAGTGAATCAGTGGGGAAAAAAGTGCTCAAAAATATGCCTAAAAATTCAAATGTCACAAAGGATGCAAAAATGTAACAATATAACAATCAGTGGTGAAAAATGGTGGTAGAAACTATATGTGGTAAGTGTATACAATAGTGTGTGATATATATTACTAAATTAATAAACAATCTGACCAATGTCCTTTGGCCACTAAGAGAGTGCCGGCACACTCAAAAAAAAGTAAAAAACTAGTGGAGATCTCTAATATATAAATAAATGTCCATGGGCCAACACTTAGATCCTAGTGATAAGTCACAAGTTGAAAAGCCCAAAAATGGGTACAATAAGATGAAACAAATGTATCCTATTCGATGGTGATCCTTTATTTGTGTAATCCAGATATAGATGGTAACCTAAAGAAGAAGAGAAATAAACTATACAAACAATGTTTGAAGGCGGGTTCTATAAGTAATACTCACCCAATCAAACAATCCTGGAAGAAAAAAATAGCCTCACAAATCATGTTGCGGAATCACGTCTACGCGTTTCAGCCCTTTACAAGGGCCTTTCTCACGACATTGTACTTGTACAAATTCTTTTTATATTTATTGATTATTCCCTCATTTTTTGATATATTCTAATCTTTCTCTATCACTGTATCTCGAGAGATAGATCTCTACAATAAATATATAGATTTCAAGTAATTTGAATGTTCGACTTGAGTTTATGTATCCATCTATCTAATTATCCCCTAAGCTTGTACCATTGTTTGGCTTTTCCAGCTGTCTAAGCCCCCATTATGTTCTAAACCTGTGTAATACTTTAGCCTTTGGCGCTCCTATACATTACCACTGCTATTACCTAAGAATCTGTTAGCGACTCTTTTATAGTGAGCTTGTATTCCATCTAGGCACCAGTTACTAAATCCTATTTTTTTGAGTGCCTCTAATGGATTGGAATGACTTTGGTGTGAAAACCAAAGAATAGATCTAGGAATGACGTCTTCAGATTGTAAACTTTAAAAGATTTTAATCTAAATGCTGTAATAAATTTGTTAAAAAATTGTAGTGGCAGGAGATTTTTCAAAAAAACTCAATTTTAATGACTAGATTGTCCTTAAATATCAATAATTTTGTGATAATTTTCTATATACATGTCGCTAAATAAAAAAAGGCATTTTTACAGCTGGTTGTTGTAACTGGAGCTATAAGGGTTACTGTCCAGTTATTCTTACAATGGCTTCCCCACTGCAATTAATATTAACTGTGACCCAGACATGCTAAAAACATCCCTAGCCATTACACTTGCCATGACCTTCTGAACCAGCCACCCACTCATTGGTTTATATCCCTAAGCACAACCTGACAGAATTGCTGTCTGTCCTCAATTAACAGCAACCAAGCCCCAATTTCACCACTATTGACATAAATATCAACTCATCACAATAATGCTTATCAAATCGGCCCAACTCTACCCACTCATTTTATTCACCAATATTTAAAGGATCCCCTTACATATTCATACTACCACAACACCCAATTTACCCTACTACATGGCCCACCTTAAATTTAAAAGGAGTCAAATCATAGTGGAATAGTACAATTGAGAACAGTTGATAGAAGAATGGTGGAAGGAGATAAGAAACTTACAGCTGTCTTCAATGATTACTTTCGTTCTGTATCCAAAACATTTTTAAAGATACAATGAAGAAGGAATATGAAGCCCCAAAAAATTATTTTGTGATTCACGCAGAACATACCATTTTTGAAAAAAGTTTCTAATTTACTTCTATTATTACATTTGCTTTGTTCCTGACAGGTTTATTCCTTAGCCCACCCCCCATCTATTTTAAAAGCTTGTTCTCACCGGTAAACAGGTGCTTAGTAATTTTGATTGTTCAGTTTAGCTCAGCATTCTCTGTGCACGCATCTCATGTTTGCACTGCCTTGGAATACAAATTACTTTGCCGCATCGTGCTATACTAATTTAGCAATCTTGCTAACCTGTTTGCAGGACACTTTACTCAAGCTGTTCTAAGAAGTATCATAGTTCAATCTCCGGCATATATCTAGATTCTGCTGTATCAGACTTACTCTCAACCAAGCCGTAATAGCAAGCTCTAGTTCCGGAGCAAGGTAACTGAATCAGCTGACTTCCACTGAGCTATTACGCAGCAGAACTCCGTACATCTGCAAAACACAGAACTACCAACTTTGTTCGTCCTTATCTAAGGATCACTCTCTCAGAAAGCCAAGTCTTACGGTCTCAAACATAAGCAGGATCATCTCAGCACACGCTGTTACCGAACGAAGCGAATTAGCTGATATCTTTCGCAAGCTCATTACGGCTGCACTTTCAGTCTGTTCAGGCACTGGTATTTGTGAAGTAACTCAGCAGCTATTTCAGCTCCATATTGTTTTGCAAATTAATGTAACTCACTCCACTAAGTCCCAATCTTGCTACTAATGAAACTGGAACTGATTCACTGTAACTTGAATCGTTACTTTTGTATACACCACTAGCAACTTCCCTGTTTCTGTTTGGTGAGACCAATTTTCAGTATTCACCAACCAATTGCTTAGCACCTGTCAGTTTAGCCTTCTTGTGCATGCTCCATATAATAGAAATAGTGTTCATTCAACCCCACTGCTATCCCTTCGTGACACAGACATTTCAGCTCTCTTAAAAGAAACTCTCTTAAAAGAAAACAAATATTACTTACATAAAGACAAAATAATGGTTTTACTTCAAGAAAATCATTTCAGGTTAATCTAATTGGCTTATATGTTTATGTAATAGTTATACCAGGGTGGAGCAGTAGATGTAGCATATCTAGATTTCAGCAGCATTTGACACTATTACACAATTAACTTTTTCATAAACTGTATTTCCGTGGTCTAGACTAAAAAAATGTAAAATAGATAGAATGCTGCCTAAAGGATAGGCAACATATTACGAGTGAAGCGCTATTTAGCACATTCGCTCGCATGATAACTTAGCTGGAAGTAAACTTTTTGCATGTCAGGTTGTGCTTGTATTACAAGTTGAACATATGAGGGCATATTTATCAAAGTGCGAGCGGACATGATACGATGTAGCGTATCATGTCCTCTGCACATTGATAAATGCCGACAGCATACATTGTCTGTCATTTCACAAGCAGTTCACTAGTAGGGGGTGTCAATCAACCCGATCATATTCGATCGGGTTGATTTCTGTCCACCGCCTTAGAACAGGCGAACAAGTTATGAAGCAGCAGTCTTAAGCATTAAGCTCTATTTGGAGCTTGATAATTTGGCCCCAAAAAGTTATCGCTCGCACACTAACCCAATACACGCAAAAAGCCAAAGTTAGAATAGTTAAAACATTTATTAAAAATTTAATATTGCATAAATATGCTTTTGCATGTTTTCATCTACTTAATTGCAAAGGGCTCCAATGCACACATATATATATATATATATATACACACATATACATACATACACACACACTCACCGGCCACTTTATTAGGTACACCTGCTCAGTTGTTTGTTAACACAAATTGCTAATCAGCCAATCACATGGCAGCAACTCAATGCATTTAGGCATCTAGACGTGGTGAAGACGACTTGCTGAAGTTCAAATGGAGCATAAGAATGGGGAAGAAAGGGGATTTAAGTGACTTTGAACGTGGCATGGTTGTTGGTGCTAGACGGGCTGGTTTGAATTTTTAAAAAACTGCTGATCTACTGTGATTTTCACACAAAACTATCGCTAGGGTTTACAGAGAATGGTCTGAAAAAGAGAAAATATCCAGTGAGCTGCAGTTGTGTGGACGAAAATGCTTTGTTGATGACAGAGGTCAGAGGAGAACGGGTAGAGTGGTTTGAGATGATAAAAAGGCAACTGTAACTGAAATAACCACTCGTTACAACCAAGATATGCAGAATACCATCTCTGAATGCACAACACGTCAAACCTTGAAACAGATTGGCTACAGCAGCAGAAGACCACACCGGGTGCCCCTCCTGTCAGCTAAGAATAGGAAACTGAGGCTAAAATTCACACAGCCTCACCAAAATTGGACAATAGAAGATTGGGAAAATGTTGCCTGGTCTGATGAGTCTCGATTTCAGCTGCGACATTCTGATGGTACGGTCAGAATTTGGCGTAAACAACATGAAAGCATGGATCCATCCTGCCTTGTATTAACGGTTCAGGCTGGTGGTGGTGGTGTAATGGTGTGGGGAATATTTTCTTGACACACTTTGGGCCCCTTAATATCAATTGAGCATTGTTTAAATGCCATGGCCTACCGGGTGTTATTGCTGACCATATCCATCCCTTTATGACTACAGTGTTCCCATCTTCTGATGGCTACTTCCAGCAGGATAATGCACCATGTCACAAAGATCAAATCATCTCAAACTGGTTTCTTGAACATGGCAATTAGTTCACTGTACTCCAATGGCCTCCACAGTCACGAGATCTCAATCCAATAGAGCACCTTTAGGATGTGGTAAAACGGGAGATTCGCATCATGGATGTGCAGCCGACAAATCTGCAGCAACTGCATGAAGCTATCATGTCAATATGGACCAACCCGGTACTAGCAAGGTGTACCTAATAAAGTGGCCGGTTAGTATGTGTATATATATATATATATATATATATATATATATATATTTATTTATTTGTGTGTTTATATGTGTATATATGTCTGTAAATACATATACACATATGTGCACTTATGTTTATTAAATTACCTGCACCTAGTTGGGTTGCGCTTGTTTCTATTTTCTTTTCAGTTTCCTGTTAATATTGAATGGCTTGGAAAAATAACCACTCATATTTCCGGGAGCAACCCTTCCTACTAAGTTTTACCACAGAGGCTACAGAGGAAATTCCCTGATCCTAGCACTTTTGCAAGTTGTCTATTCAAGACACACCGGCTCTACACTTACTTTTTCTGCCAGCGCTAATACTGCCTTCCTCGTTTTTACCAAGCCTTTATTTTTCATTCATACCAGCAGCGGCTCCTACAATCACCCGGAGGAAATCTCCACGTCATTCTCAGATTATCCACACACATTGGTTTAGACTAACCTGTCATGAGTGACGTCACCATTTTGGAAGATAAGGCTACATCCCTCCAAGGCTTCTCCTTCATACATTACCCCTAAGACCTTTTCGGGACATAATCCTCTAGCGACTCAGCAACAAACAGAGGGAATCTTCACGTCATCTCTTGATCACTGTCAATCACTGTATTTGCTTCTGAGGGATCCGTTGACACTAACGCAATTCTATTGGTAGCTAAGCTGATACCGCATATAGGATTTTACATCACATCCGTAAGACTCCTATCAGGTGACATTTTTTCACATTTACTTTCAGGAGTCACTAACTGTTCTACTTGTCATTAACACTATTTGCATACTATATTCACTTATTTTTGCATTTACGCAAATTGTGATATATTAACGTTTTACTTAAAAGGCATTGTTTGAATGTACATATTGCACTTTGTCACAACTATATTCCAGGTACTTCACAAAGGGGTTGCTATATTACACACCTGAGTGTTGTTCTAATTGAAAAGCCACAAAGTATTTTCTATAAAAAATCAATATCGTATAGTGCACCCGTTCATTATACACACTTATCCTCCCATCATCCATTAGATAGGCCATCCCAATACACAATCTAAGAGATACACAATCAGTTGGGGTAAATTTGATACCATGTTCGATAGATCACACCTCTGATAACATCATAATAAGCAAATCACACAAGGAATCCCCACATTCTGTTCTCTTAGACGTTCAATTAGTGATACTGCAGATCAAATTGTGCTGTTTATTTACAAATTTTATTTCATACATTAATCCATTAACATGAGCTTTGGTGATTGTCCAACCAGATATTTTAGACAAAGAGCATCCAATTTATTGGCACACACTTTAGGTGATCCAAATAATGGGACAAATGACATATACATTAACCCAATAGATTTGTTTAGAGAATTGGAGAAACTCCTTAATAGTGATACTAGGGAGTAGCAAGACCTAATTCTATTAGACAATTATGTTTTACATAGCATTATCCCCAGAGGCCTTAGACTATACAAACGCCCAGCATTTGAATTAGAAGAGGTGGAATTTACAACCGATTAGGACAAAGCATTCCATGAATGCTCCATGACACTCATTAAAATGCTTATTAGATATAGAGAATACAAACTTAATAAAATTAAAAACTCTATTGACACCTTACTCCCAAAAATACAAGCTTTTCAATCATTCAGGATAGGAACAATAAATTTTGTGCAGACTTCAAAAGAGCCAAACACAAGAAATTGTGTAGGGACAAGGTGCATTATAAGAATGATGAGGTCTACACCTACAATACAAAAGAGAAAAACGTCCAAGCTATAAACGAAGTGGAGGCCCCTAACTCTCAACATAACACTATAGAGAATGTTAAACAACAACATCAGAATCACAATAAACCTCAATCTTTTGCCCCAAATTGGCAGAATAAAAATAATAATAAAAATAAAAATAGAAATCATAAACAGTTTTCAAATTATGGCACACACACACCCTATATAACAAAAAATATGAACAGCCTTATGCAGCTAAACCATCATGGAACAATCAAGGACATAAAAACCAACATCACACATATCCACATACTCCCAATTTTAGGGGGAACAATGGGAATGATATCCCAACTCTTGGCGTAATAAACCACATTTATTTACTCCACCCTACTTGCGCTACAGCGGAGTACATAGAACAAAATCCACACATACACCTAACCCTAGAACTCAAAATAGATTTGAGTTATTGACAGATACTGCACAACATCATAATAATAGAAATTATTGGAACATACAGGGTGCCAAACCAAAAGGTAATTCTCATATGAACAGAACACATGCTAATAAACAATGGGAAGTAATGGCCATCAACTCCATTTTTTAGACCTCGCCGCCCCACCTCATGGACGACACCGAAGTCTAAAAGAAGTAAAAGATTCCACCAATTGGAATCAAAGAACCACACCAGGAAAAAGAAGAAGGGGAAGCGGCGATCTAGAGGGGGGAGAACGATTCAAAAACACAGATATAAAAAGAATGAGATAGAACGCAACAAGGCCAATATCTTTAATCTCTCCAGCACAACTTTAAGGAACAGTGAAATAAATCTCTTGTCAAAAGGCCTAAACTTTGCCCCTAAGTCTGCACCAGACAGGTTTCAGACCTATATCGATATTCAAAAATACATACGTTAGACCCACTGAACAATCCCTTAAAAAATCTGATTATCAGACTATTGGAGTTCTAAATAGCTTAAATTATGGCCCACTAGGCTCGAATACCTAATCATCTAGGGAAGACTCACTAGGGAACTTGTTAGATCTATCTTTTCATGATTCAGATTCTACTATTGAACACAGTCATTTTAAGAGAAAGTCTTCCTTCTACCCATACTCAGCACAGGGTGAATTCATTACTACATTTAACAAATTGGTTTGCAGAGACTTAACCAAACTATGAGAAAAAAAAGATAAACATTGGGTCACAAAATACAATGACAATTTTACTTTTGAAGAAAGGAAAACATTAAAATCCCTACAGGACAATAGAGATATTGTGATTAGGGCAGCAGATAAGGGGGGTGGGGTCATTATTCAGAATCATACTGATTGTTTAGCAGAGGCAACAAATATTATGAGTGACACTAATACATACAAAATACTTCATTTTGACCGTACAATCAAATACAAAAAAGAACTCAACATTATACTAAAGGAATCAGAAAATGATAACATTCCGACAAGTTCCATTTTTTAACAGAAACCCACCCCTCCATACCAACCTTTTACCACTTGCCCAAAGTGCACAAATCTCTGACCAAGCCGCCTGGTAGACCCATCATCTTGGGTATAGGCTGCCTACCCAACAATCTCTCCATCTACATTGATCACTATCTTCAACCCATTGTGAAGTCCACTAAGATATCTTAGGGGCACCATGCATTCCATACACGTGTTTGAAGGATTAGAATGGCAGGAGGATTTTATGTGGATCACATGTGATGTGTCTTCGTTGTACACATGAATTCCACATAACCTAGGAATAACAGCAGTTCAGGAAATATTTTTAAAAAGTTAACATGTCTCAGACACACCTACATTTTATCGCAAAAGGTATACATTTCATTTTTAACCATAATTACTTCACTTTTGAACAACAGTTTTACAAACAGACACAAGGCACAGTGATGGGGATGACCTTTGCCCCATCCTATGCAAACATTTATATGCAAAACTTTGAAGAAAACTACATCTGGAACAATAACCCATTTTCAGAAAACCTCATCAAATATTTCCGCTACATCTACAATATTATCGTCATCTGGAAAGGTTCGGTATTAGACTGTGAAAAATTAATCCAACACATAAATAGCAATAACTGTAACCTCAAATTTGTCTCTAAAATAGATAAATCACAAGTAGAATTTCTTGATCTACAGCTTTACATTGATAACAAATAGTAGAGTAGCGTTAAAAATTACAGAAAATCACAGACAAAAACAGGTTTCTTAATGCCCACAGTGGTCACTTACCAAGATGGAAGACAAACATCCCCCTGGGCCAATACCAAAGAGTTAGGATAAATTGCACAAGGGAAAGTGATTACACCAAGGAGGCAATAATACTAGACCAGAGGTTCCTGGAAAAAGGGTATGATACAAACACCATAGGAAGAGCTAAAAATAAGGTCCATGAAATGAATAGAGACTCACTTCTGAAACCCAAAGAAAATCCAAAAAAGAATACGTATGTAAATAACAACGTGAGATTTATTACCACCTTCAACCAGGGAAGTAGAGATATCCGCAACATCCTCAATAAACACTGGGGAACCCTAAAAGCAGACCCCATTTTGGGCGATTCCCTAGATGACAAACCCCTGGTCACTTTCAGAAAAAAAAAATAAATAAAAAAAATATTTTTAGGTAGCTGTCAAGAACATCAACAAAGATGATATGTGGGAGGAGGAGCTTGACTTGGTAAGGAATGTTTAAATGAGGGTCTCTGGCAGAAGAGGGTTTAATTATTGCTACTCTGCTGTAAACTTATGGAGCTGTATTCGTGCTCTGGACTATAGTAAAACACAATAAATCTAGCAGGAACAGTCAATACATTTGGCACTCAGGGTTTGTAAAACAAACTCATTAAACAGTAGGGATCTTACAATTTACTTTATAGCTGTTATTATTGGTATTGGGTTTATATCAGTGGGAATAGAAGAGAAATAGAACAGGTGTAAAGAGGCCAAGGGGTAGATTAATTAAAGGTCGAGCGGACATCATTCGCTGTAGTGAATCATGTCCGCTCGACCTTGCTAAATGCAGACAGCATACTCTGTTGGCATTTGACATTGCACAAGCATTTCTTGTGAAGTGCTTGTGCACTGCCGCCCTCTGCACACTCACAGCCAATCTGCGGCTAGCAGGGGGTGTCAATCATCCGATCGGATCAGGGTGATTTCAGTCTGCCCCCTAAAAGGTGGCAGAGAAGTTAAGGAACAGTGGTCTTACAACCGCTGCTTCTTAACTTCCGTTTCAGGAGAGCCTGAAACGATGGGCGTAGAAAGCAGCATCCGCTCCATAATAAATCTGCCCCCAAGTGTTAGTTTGTAAAGCGGCTGCACTGTGTGCTGGGCATACAGATACTGGGTTGTATTGTTTTGCTGGGTATTTAAATGGGTTACACTTCTATTACTCTCATTACTTAAAGCCTTTTCTTCTCTTCAGATTTTCGGGGAAGTCAATATCATGAAGACTCTCAATCACCCAAACATTGGTAAGTGAACCACATGACCAACCAAGACCATCTCCCATATTCATATTGTTACAATTCCCTTTTACTTATCCTTATTAATGTCTTACCACAACCTCCTTTCTTCTTTACAGTGAAATTCCTTGAGGCTATTGACTCACCATCAGCCCTTTTTCTTATCATGAACTTCTGCAGTGGAGGTAAGTTCCTCTCATATTTTGCTGTTATTGACTACAATAGAATCCAGATAATTTTTTCCACAGACAGTTGTAGATGCACAACATAGCTGCAGATATGTGTGGTTAAAGGGATAGAAAAGTGCAAAACAAAATATGCTCTAATATCCTGGAGTATTTTATTATTACAATATAGCTTGCAAAGAAATATGTGTTGAACCCGTAAAATGGGAATAAACACATAGTTAAGGTAAGCTCCAGAGCAGCAATTTACTTCTGGGAGCTATCTGAACACATCTTGTGGCCAGTAATGACAAGAAACAAATATATGATGTCACCAGCTAGCTCCCAGTAGTAAATTGCTGCTGCTTAGGATATTTATGTATGCTTTCAAAAGAGATTAAAAAAACAAAGTAAATTTGATCATCAAAATTAGTTCAAAAGTATCTTAAAAGTAATTGCTCTATCTGAATCATGAAAGTTTAACTTTCATTTCTATTTAATCAGTAACAATTGTTTTATATAGATTTTTACATCAAATAGTTTTTTTAATATTTTCTCTGGTCAGTTGCTTTATTACGTTCTTTTACACTTTTCTCTTTCTTTTTACGTTTTCTTTTTGCTGTTCACACGTTTCTCCTTAACATGTTTTACAATGTATTTGTGTTTTATTTTTTTTATTGTTTTAATCAGCCACAGTGATTTACAGAAAGTTTTATTTTGTTTTATTTTAGTTTTTTTTTCCCCTTATTTTCCTGATCATTTCCTTTAGTTTTTTGTTTTTTTTTACAATTCTCTTTATAATTTATCATACTTTTTTATCCAAACTTCCTTCTCAAATGTGTTCCCTTCCTTGTTGTACTGCAAAAATGTTTAATGTTTTCTGTTTTTAAATTTTACTAATCTTGGAAACAGGTGACTTATACATATAGAAGAGAGGGGCGCCTCGTGTAGAATCACCAAACCAAAAAAG
>CAJPDP010008011.1:0-10007 GCA_905336975.1 Bombina variegata variegata
CGGACTGTTGTTAACTAACAGTCATCGATCTTGCTGCTCTTCGGCTTTTTTTCAGCTTTTTTGGTACCCTGTCACTAAACACTGACACTATACTATACTGTTTACCCCCTAAACCGCCGCTCCCGGAGCCCACCGCAGCTCTAATAAAGTTTTGGCTTTTTTTGTAACTGACTTTATTGAAAAAAGTTTGCAAGATACAATGTGGGAGACGCAGCTCCTTCAAAGCAAAATAACAACGTCAGAAATATTTTACATATTAATATAAGATTAAACATAATAGAAACAGAAATGCCTTCCCCTTTTTCCATAAAGTAAACATTAGATTTTATATGAGGGTGGGAAGGAAAGAGGGGGGGAAGAAGTATATAAGAGAAAAAGAGGGGAGAGAAGGAAAAGAGAGGGCTGCTCATTTGCTCAAGGATTGGTGACCTTCTTTGGTCGTTGTGTTTTGTTATCACTATAGTTGGTGAAATTTGTGGCATCTATATGCTAGCTGTGCCACAATGGCTGTGGTCTGTAAAGGTTTACTCAGGCTACCTAGGATCCATCTGATTACGTACTAAGTATTTGGAGGCATTAGCATGTTGCGGCTTCCTAACTATGGATGTTTAGGTTTGAGGTAATATTCCCATGTGCTTAGCATTTCTGCGTACACATCCATCCTATCATTTTTCATATAATAGTATTCCTGTAATTCTAAAATCTCTGAGACTCTATGAGACCACATTTCAAGGGTTGGGGCCGTTTTGCATTTCCAGTTCCTTGCTAAGGGAAACTGGGTGTCCAAAATTGATTCTATTTCTGTTATAATTAGTCTCCAAAAGGTTTGGATTGAGTTGCACCACCACCACATATGAGCCATGTTGCTGCCTTTATGGCCACATCTCCAACACTGGTCTGATCTGTGGTGTAATAAGCGGTGAAGTTTCTTAGGGGTAAAATACCACCGGTGTAGAATTTTTAAATTAATTTCCACCACAGAGAGTGATATTGATGTTTTTGTTATGTTCTGGAAGATCATTGCGCTCGTTTGAGGGAGGATAATTATTCCTAGATCATTTTCCCAGTTCTCGAGATATGGTGGTATATAGCCAGGTGGGTTAGTGGTTAATAGTTTATATATCAATGATAGGGTATGGGTAATTGGCGGTGTGCGAGTACATAGAGATTCAAAGTTTGTTAGAGGCCTGACCATGTTTCTACTTTGTTCATGTTGCAAGATAAACCTTTGTACTCTATGGTAATTGAACCAATTATGGTAATTGAACCAATTATGGAAATAGGTATAGTCCTTATCTAAAAGGTCTGTCTGAGAGAGGATCCGTTCTTTTGATGTTATCATATGAATAGAGAGATCTCGTACAGTTGTATCCACTGCGCTTATCGTGGTGTGGTGTCCTATTGTAAATTGGCCATTTTCAATGAGCGAAGTGAGGGGAGATGGTTTTGATGAGATCATTGTGTTTTGGACAGGATGTGATCCCAGACAGTGAATGTTTCTATTGTCAGTGGGGAACTATTTGCTAGCTTATGTTTCAGTTTCTCCATACTCCAACACAATCTTCCCAGGTGTGGAATGTCTGATATTGAGTGTTCTAATTGTACCCATCTTTTATGGTTGTAGTGTATATGCCAATCAACTATTCTTTGTAAAAAAAAATGCTTGTCTGTATAGTGTAATATTAGGGATACCTAACCCTCCCTGAAGTTTAGGTTTTTGCATGATATTAGTGTTGATTCTATTCCATACAAAATCACTAAATGCCTTCTGTATACTTGAAATATATTTTGTGGGTAGTGGAATTGGTAATGATTGTAGTCTAGGAAATATATTCATTTTGAGAGCATTAATTTTACCTCACCATGATAGTTTTTTTGATAACCAAGAAGAGAGGTCTCGAATAATAGTTTTTTTGATCAATTCGTAATTCTTTGTGAAGGTTTCCTCTATTGTTGTAGCCAAATCTATACCTAAATAGTGGAGTGAATGTTTGCACCATGTAAAAGGAGTCAGTCTTTTACTCTAAGAAGGGTGGGTTCATCTAAATTAATATTTAGTACTTCGGATTTCGCCGAGTTAATCTTGAAGTTAGATAGTGAATGGAATAAATGGAATTCCTGTAATAGTGGTGGAATAGAAGATTCAGGGTCGGTAAGTGAGAATAAGATGTCATCTGCAAAAAGGGAGAGGACATATGAATGTGGTCCTGCCTGTAGCCCTATTTTGTGAGGGTTCTGTCTTATTCTAGTTGCAATGGTTTCGATGAAGCATGCAAATAACAGAGGGGAGAGTGGGCAACCCTGACGGGTGCCATTGGATATAGTAAAGGGTGCAGACAGAGTTCCATTTATTAATAGTTTAGCGTTAGGATGGGAGTAAAGAGCAAAAATTATATTTAACACAATGGGGCCAAATCCCATAGACTCCAATGTGGAGCGTAAAATCCTCCAGTCAACACGGTCAAAGGCCTTCTCTGCATCAATAGACAGTAAAATGCTTGGGATTTCTTTGTCTTGCACCAAGTGAATGAAATTTAAGGCCCTGACCGTGTTGTCCTTAGCTTCCCTTTTTTGGATGAATCCCACCTGATCCTGATGGATTATGTCCGACAATGTACAGTTTATGCAATTTGCTAATACTTTCACGAAAATTTTAATGTCTGAGTTTAAAAGGGAAATTGGTCTATAATGCGATGGGTGGTCTAAAGGTTTGTTAGGTTTTGGCAATAGAGTGATATGGGCCTCTAGTAAACTAGGGGAGAATGATTTAGATTAATCAATATAGTTAAAAAAGTGTGTAAGTTGAGGTATTAACTCGTCTTGAAATTGTTTGTAGTATCTGTTACCAAATCCATCAGGACCAGGGGCCTTGCCAGTCGGAAGGTCCTTAATAACCATTTTAATTTCCTCTGGTGTGATGGGTTCCTCTAAATGCTCTTTTTGGTGCGAAGGAATCTGAGGGAGATTATGAGAGGGATAGGTATGTGGCTATTGCTGTAGTTTTAGTGTCTTGTTCTGGAGGCGTTAAGCTGGCTGGGCCATTTAAGTTATACACTTTTTGGTAATAGTCTCTGAAGATTCTTGTTATGGCTTTTGAAGAGAAATGTTCTCCGTTATGGTCATCTTTAATGCGTAAGATGTATGATTTGTATGTTTTTTGTTTTAAATATCGTGCTAGGGATCTGCCTGATTTGCTACGCCCTTCATAGTGTGTTTGTTGCAGTCGTAAGGTTTGTCTTTTGTGTTCTTTGTTGTAATAGGATGCTAAGTGTTCTCGTTCTGATTGTAGGATAGCTAGTATTGAGTGGTCAGAGGGGGATTTTTTATGACGTTGTTCCAGGGATTCAATATTAGCGAGTAAAGATGCTAGATATGCGCATTTTTTCCAATATAGAGGCTTTTATGCCAATTAGTTCCCCCCTTATCACGCACTTATGTGCTTTCCATATATTTTAATTGGGAGAGGTCAGGTGTGTTATTGAAAGTAAAGTATTCTGTGATGGATTTCGAGATTTGATGTGACACAGAGGGGTCTAAAAGTAAGTGATCATCTAACCTCCATATAAAATCTTGAATCGGTTTAGTTGGCCAAGTTAACGTACCTAAGATCGAAGCATGGTCGGACCAGGGGAGGGGGGTTATTTGTGCGGAGTGAAATAATGATAGGCTCGTGACATCAGTAAAAATGTAATCAATTCTCGTGTATATTCTATGGGGATACAAATAGAATGTATAATCTCTTTTCTCTGGATGGGAGACC
The DNA here is from genome assembly GCA_905336975.1 of Bombina variegata variegata. Lineage (NCBI taxonomy): Eukaryota > Metazoa > Chordata > Amphibia > Anura > Bombinatoridae > Bombina > Bombina variegata. The sequence goes on from CAJPDP010008011.1 coordinate 3,761, forward strand.
CTCCAGAGGTCATGGACAACCAGTTTATTAAGGTAAGTTTTAGTACGGTTGATATGCGAAGTTGGGATTGAGGAGTGCATAGACGAACAGTCTAGATGAGGGTTTAAGGGTATATTCAGATCCCCACAGAGCACCAGAATACCTTTTTGATGTTCCAAAATTAAATTAGTAACAGTTTTAATAAAGTTGGATTGTTTGGAGTTTGGAGAGTAGATGGAAGCTAATGCAACTGGGCGGCCGTAAAGCAGGCCTAATAAAATGATATATCTACCCTCTCTATCTTTAATAGTTTTGAGGGTTGTGAACGGGATATTTTTCCGGATTAAGATCCCGACTCCTTGTTTTTTGGATTTGGGGTGGGAGGCATAATAGCATTTTCCAAATTTAATAGTAAAGGTTAAGGGCTCCCTATGTTTAATAAAATGGGTCTCTTGGACAAATACTATGTCTGTTTTATGTCTAATGAAGTCTCTTAAAGCTTGAGATCTTTTAGCTGGGATATTAAGCCCTTTGGTATTTATTGTCTGAATTCTTATGGAGTCTAGCGGTTTATGGAATTGTTGAGAGTTAGCCATGGGTGGATAGATAAGTGAATACTATGAACTTTAGCAACATGTGGCTTGCATTGAATAGATGCGTTGAGGTATATTTTTATGGTGTAGTGGTAGTGAGCAGGTAGAGCATCAAGGAGGGGGGGAAAGAAACGAGTAAAACATTTAGTAAATAATACAAACATTAAATTAGTCAAGAGTGACTTCCGCGAGGACACGCTTCTCACTCTATAGCCCATATGATCCATAAAAAGGGTGGGCAGAAGAAACTCGGGTATGTATGCCCGATAGTACCAGTATAAATTGGTTATATTCTCCGAGGGTTTATTCTGTTATATAAAAAGGAGTACATCGCTTATCTGAATAGCTCACCACACTCCCGGCCAATTCAAACTTCAGGTTGTGGTACGGAGCCCCAGCCACCAATACAGGCACTAACAAAGTTACATAGTGAAATGCACACCGGCGGCAGCGGCTCCCCACCAGGGGGATCGGGCCAACCCCTCACCAAGTATAAGTAATATCCTCGCTAAACCTAACATATATCTATAAGGGTGAACAGATATAATTTGACATGTGTCCCTGAGAGCGAACAATCATCTAGTAAACCAGAGATAAAAAACAACTAGAAAACACAAAAACGGTAACCTTATGTAACCGAGGATATTCAGAGCATATCATATTTTAAGAATAACAATATAACAAACTATATGTTCAAATTAAAGCCTAGTGCTTGGTGGCACCGTATATTTTGCACCTACGCCATATTTGTCAATGTTTACGTAGTGAGGCTAGTCTGGCAAATTTGTAGTATTTAGGCATCATTAAGTATTTGTATGATATACTAGACAGTACATTGGCCCATTATAATAAAGTAGGTGTTATGTATCCTATCTTCTGGGAGGCATTGACTCAGTGTAATATTGTAACCTGTCGGCTGGGTGACACTAAATGTAGTTAGGGTATTAGGACTCTGGAGGATTATGTCTCTCAGACTTTATTGTGAGATTTTAATTATTCTCAGACCTTGGAATTGTATGAATAGTGTCTATTGACAACCTAGTGCAATATCATAAAGTAACATGTGTAACTTAGTATATATACAGTGTGTATACGACCTGCTTTCATCTAGGTAACTGCCTTTACAGGCAAACGGATAACACAGATTAATTTAAACGTCTCCATGTAATCGGGGGGGTCTTTAGATCTTCTTTTGGATACAAGAGTCCATTGTGAGTCCTGTTGTTTTTGATGAGCGTCTGGAGGTCTGTTATGGGTGTCTTGTCTCTGTTGTTGTGGCTGTGGAAAGTTCAGGTTGAGACTTTTAGATAGGGCCTCAAGATCTTCCGGAGTTTTATATACAAAGGTTTTTCCATCTCTATAAACTAGGAGACTAAACTGAAATCCCCATCTGTATCTTATTTTATTTTCTTGTAGAATAGTAGTTATGAATTTTAGAGAGCGTCTCTTGTCAATTGTTGTGGGGCATAAATCCTGGAAGATTTGGAGGGTATGGTCTTGAAAGGTTACAGAACCTTGTGATCTTGCTTGCTTCCAAACCGCTTCCTTGTGTTGATAAAAGACAAATTTCAGGATTATGTCCCGAGGAGGGCTTTCTGGGTTAGGTCTTGGGCGTAAAGCTCTGTGAGCTCTCTCCAGAGAGGCTTCCGTCAGTTCCAGGGAAGGAACTAGTTGTTTAAACAGTTGCAGAAGGTATGTGGGTATATGCTAATTTAAAATGTCCTCGGGAACTCCCCGTATCCGTAGATTGCTACGGCGGTTCCGATTGTCTAGATCTTCCACTTTCAGTTGTAAGTCCTGAATCACTGAGTCCTGGCAGTTGAGGTGTTGGGTATTATTGCTGACTATTAATTCCAAGTTTTCTTGCCCTTCTTCTTCCAAACACTCAATCCTGGATCCCAATTCATTGATATCTTTTTTTTTTTATTTTTTTTTTTATAGAGGATATTTCCGATTTAATGAAAGATTTTAGATCAGCAATGTCAGATTTTGACGGGAGAGCAGCTATAGTACTCTGGATTTGTGTCAATTGATCCATGGAGGATGGAGGTAGTAATGTGGGAACTTGTGTTGCCATGTTATCAGGTTGTATATCTCCTGTTGGAGCTATGTGGGAAACTTGGTCTTGTATAGCAAAAAAGGAGCTCACCGATGGTATCTTTGAGGCTGAAGTTTTGTTAGTCTTTCTGGTCGATTTCCTAGCTGCCATAAGCAGAAAGGAGCTTGAGATATTTTATAAGGTATAGGAGCGTGGTGTTTTTGTGAGGCAAAAAGAAGTGGTGAAAATAAAAGAAGTGAACACTCTGTGTGTATATGGTATATTCAGCAATATGCTTTTAAGAGTCCCTTAGGAGTGTTGATGAGATGCACAATTCACGGTTCACCAAAGGAAAGGCACTTTATCACAACCTTTATATGTAATATGAACTATTTATTCTCCTGCATAATGAGCTTGTGTTTGCATACTGGCATTCTTGTAATCCAACGATATTTATGTGAAACACATGATATGCTATTGATATGCAGTTGTTCCTTTAAGAGTAGTCAAAGTCCCTTTTATACAGTTTAAATATCATGTTAGGCCAGGGTACGTTGGGGAGTGTAGTCAATATGACTATGCATACCTGAGATGCTTTTATATTTAAGTATATAGCGTGGCCTTTTTGCCTTTTATTTGTGCATGATATAGCCGTTTTGTGAGGCCATGTGTGTTGTGGAATAGCGTGTTTATATGGCTCGTGGTGCTGACCTTACCCTGAGGGTTGCTATCCTGTTTGTGGCAACGTTAGAAGTGCCTGTGAAGAGTAGGTATCTATTCGGTAGCCAGAGAGACCGCTTATGATCCGGTTTGTAGATGTCTTCGGAGTGTAGGCCGAATTCCAAGATGGCGACCAGACTTTTTATTTACAACTTTTCCATCCGTTTTCAAGTCGCTGGTTCACCTGACATGTTCGTTGCTTAGTCAGCTTGCTCCTATTAAACCTCCGCTGTTCCGTTGTAGGTATATGCCCAAAATTGCCAGTATGGGGGGATGATTGAGTGAGAGAGGCTACGGAGCTTCACAGCAGTGCAGCCATCTCGCTACGCCCCACCCTCAGAATTTCTAAGCTTTTTGTGTCTTGTCCTTCAATTTAGTCCTCTGTAGACCATCAGTGGCTCTGGGTTTGCAGTTAGTTGGTCTAATGGTGGCTTCCTTGGGCACAACAGCCTGCTGTAGTAGCCTGATGGTTAGCTTAGCTGCCTAACAAGTGGAAGGTTTGCAGTCTGAAACCAGCTACAGACTCTTGCCCCTTGACTGTGTGCGCGCAAGCTGTAAAATAAGGTCTGCTTGGATTCTGGATCAATGATCATTTGATCCTCTATCAGAGGATAGTTACAGACTCCCAGATGAGACGATCGGTCCTGGTGGATTTCTCAGGATTTTGTCCCAGGGCTCATATTTTCCTGGGACCATCTTGGTAGATTGTTCATGGATGCCACCCTTTTGGGCTGGGGGGTAGTTTGGGGCTCTTTAAGAGCTCAGGAACTTGGGTCTGCATCATGTCCCACGTAGGTTTGGTGATGTGCTTTGCATCCTTAAGAGCTGAAGGTCAATATAATACATGTTCATCAAATATCCTCACTTTTCTCTCCCTAGAGTTAAGTACTATCTCAACGTTCTGATAGCTTCGCCTCTAAGTTAGATCTGGTTTATCAGATTTAAAAATGCACAACTTTACTCAATGGCATACATCTTCCACCAGTGAAGAACTCCAACTTTTTTTTAGCTTAGAAGAGGTGATTCGCATGTCTTCTCTCCGCCATCCACATCCCAGGGGTGGACTTTTGGGAGGTGGATTTTTTGAGTAGGCAGACCTTTCATCCTGGAGAGTGGGCTCTCCACCCGGAAGTATTCACAGGGATAACTTTCTTGGATCAGTTGGCATCTTGTCTAAACGCCAAGCTCCAAGGTATAGGTCTAGATCTAGAGATTCTCAAGCAGTTCTGATTGATGCTCTAGCAGTTCCATGGGACTTCGATCTAGCATTCTTGTTCCCTCCATTTGCCCTCTTTCTCGAGTAATAGCTCGTTTCAATCAGGCAAGGGCGTCTGTCTCTAATAGCTCCTGCCTGGCCTCGCAAGATCTGGTTCACAGGTCTTGTGTAGAGGTATTTTCTTCCCTTTGGAGGAAGGACCTTCTACTTCAGGGTCTTTTTCTTCACCAAATCTAGATTCTCTGAAGCTGTCTGCTTTGAGATTGAACGCCTAGTTTTGGCTAAACGTGGCTTCTCTGAGAAGGTCTTTGATAATTATGCTTCAGGCTCGTAAGCCTGTTATTCGCCGGATTTATCTTAAGGTATGGCTTAAATACTTTTATTGGTGTAATTCGAAAGTTTTCTCTTGAGGGTTCCTCAGACTTTGGCCTTTCTTCGGGAGGACCTGGAGAAGGTTTTGTCAGTCAGTACTCTGAAGGCTCAGATTTCTGTACCGTCTATTCTTTTGCTCAAACCTCTGGCGGATCTACCAAATGTTCAATCTTTTGTTCAGGCCTTGGTCAGAATTAGACCTGTTTTTAAACCTGTTACTCCTTCTGGAGCCTTAATCTTGTTCTTAAAGTTTTACAGCAGGCTCCGTTTTGGCCGATGCATTCCATTAATATTAAATACTCTCTTGGAAAGTTTTGTTTCCTATTGCTATTTCTTCTGCTCGCAGAGTTTCTGATCTTTCGACTCTGCAGTTTGATTCCACTTACCTTATTTTTCATGCTGATAAGGTGGTCCTTCGTACTAAGCTAGGATTTCTTCCTAAGGTAGTATTGGATCCAAATATTAATCAGGAACTTGTTGTCCCTTCTTTTTGTCCCAATCCTTCTTTCCAGAAGGAACATCTTTTTCTTATCTTGGATGTTGTGCATGCTTTTAAAGTTTTTCCTTCAAGCAACTAAAGACTTTCGGCAATATTTTTTTTCTTGTAGGCGTAAGGGTCAGAAAGCCACTTTTTCTCTCTGGTTGAGAAGTGTTATTCGTTTAGCTTCTGAGACTGCTGGACAGCAGCCTCCGGAGAGTATTACAGCTCATTCCACTAGAGCTGTCTCCTCTTCTTGGGTTTCAAAAATGTAAGCTTCTGTGAAGCAAATTTGCAAGGCGGCCACATGGTCCTCTCTCATACTTTTTCCAAATTCTACAAATTTGATACTTTTGCCTCGGCTGAGGCTTCCTTTGGGATAAAAGTTCTTCAAGCGGTGGTGCCTTCGGTTTAGGTCCGCCTGTCTTGTTCTCCCTCCCTTTTCATTTTGTGTCCTATAGCTTGGGTATTGGTTCCCACTAGTAATTGGAATTAATCGTGGACTCTCCATGCCATAGGAAAGAAAACAACATTTTTGCTTACCTGATAAATTTATTTATTTCCAGGCATGGAGAGTCCACGACCCACCCTTGTTTAAATTCAGACAACAGTTTTTTTTGTACAAACCTCAGGCACCTCTATACCTTTTGTGTTATCTTCTTTTTCTGTTCCCTTCGGCCGAATGAATGGGGGTTATGGGTAAGGGAAGTGACGCTTAACAGCTCTGCTGGGGTGCTCTTTGCCTCCTCCTGCTGGCCAGGAGTTGAATATCCCACTAGTAAATGGAATGAAGTTGTGGACTCTCCATGCCATAGGAAAGAAATTATGAAAATACATTGAAATATAATAAG
>CAJPDP010008075.1:0-13126 GCA_905336975.1 Bombina variegata variegata
CTTTACTCCGGAGGGTCGGGGCTCTGCTCCGGAGTAGTGAAGAGTCATCTGTCAGCATTTTTGAAGTATTGGACACACACGTTCTAGATCGGCACTTCCCCTGACCGGCTATCCTCTGGCCCTTGAACCCACTCCTACATCACGACATTCAGCGGTACAACTTACCAGTGGGGCACCTGATTAGTCGGTGGTGGGGGGATTTGATTCAGAGCTTGTCACCCGGACTCTGGCGTGAACACCCGTCATCTTCTTTCTTGGCTGTCGGCCTGAGCTGTAGCAGCGGTTAACTCAATCATCACAGGAACAAGTCTTGATCCCCGGCTGTATACAGAGGGTAAGATTCTTACACCCACACACTCTACATAATCGGCTTTCATACTAACCCTGCAATATCCTCCCTCATGGGCCGTGAAGCTTCTAACCGGCTGACTGGATATACTCTTCTCCTTACTTATACAAGTTGCCAATAACAGTGTTATACTCTGTACATACTACACTGCCAATTATTTTAAGACCCAACAACAGAAGGGGTTCAGAGTCTCATATGAGGACAGCAGCTTCATATATTTGGGTGACCTAAAAGCAATAAAAAGTAAAGGGAGCAATTGTGAACACAAGGGTAATATACTATCAAATTCCCACATACAGTGAGGTGATTTGACAAAGCTAATGAATGTCATGTAACCGGTACAAAATTAGTGTCAGTGACCATTTACAGGGGACATTTTAATTCAAAAAAGCTTTGTTCTAGGCTGCCCTCTGTAGAAGTTCCGTGTGCTTACTATGCAGCCTCTCTTTGATGGTGAACTTTTCTGCAATATGCAGATGTAATGGCTACAGAGATCCGGCGGTTGGGGGAATAGCAGGGGATTCTATGCCCCTCTCAAGTATAGTCAAGACTCAAGCTGCAAGCACTTCATACCCACTTTCATCTTGGACAAACACATATATACTGGAGAGCTTGTATATGATACATTTGCATAGAGGATACTGAATAGTGGATGTTTTAACATGCCGCAGGGGTCCAAGAGGAGGACCGCAAACCACGCTGAATATAAAAAATCTGTGGCTGACCACTTTAAACCTAAGACCCAGCTGGAGAAACCTCTTGATACTGGGGACCCTGAAATGAATCCCGTGTCTGGGAGAGCTTTGCTGGATCAGTGCTCATAAACAGTTTCTGATCCGGAGTCAAACATGGTGTCAGAAACAGTAGCTACACTCATCCAGAAGTTGAACAACCTACAAGACACTCTCACTAAAACTTTTAAAAGTTCTGTTGCTGACCTGCGGAAAGATATAGGGGCGATTGGAGAGAGAGTAGACACTTTGGAGCAGAAACATGAGGACTTGGCGGTAGAACAAGCTAACCTTACCAACCACTCACATGTGGTGGTTGATATGATCGACTCAATTGAAGCTAAGATTTCAGATATGGAAGACCGTTCCCGTCGTAATAATCTGCGATTCCAGGGGATCCCCAAGGAGATCTCAGCTCCAGATCTAGAACCCTTCCTCAATGAATTCTGTGGTCACTTAAAATCTCCACAGCTCGCTAGTGAGAATCTACTGGATAGAGTTCACAGACTTCCTAGAGGTAGGAATGTTCCAGCTGAAAAACCTTGAGATGTTATTGCCCGTTTCCATTTCTTTACCTATAAAGAACAGATCACTAAGGCAATGTTTTCTAACCCCACCCTTCCAGACCGGTTTTAGAACATACAGGTCTTTCCGGACCTATCCCAATTCACAATCCAGAAGAGGGCCACTTTCAGGGAAGTCACTAAAACCATACGACAACACGGCATCAAATATAGATGGGGATACCCAACGAAGCTTCTCATCCATAAGGAGGGCCATCTATTAGCAGCCACTACGCTGGCTAGGGCCCAACAATATTTGAAAGATTGGGACCTCATTCAAACCCCTCAAACGAGAGGTTGACACCCCACCTACAATGAAAAAGATCCTACAATTCCAACAGTTAAATCCCCAAATCCAACTGGTTCTCTTAACTTGTCTGCCATGGAGTGGCATCCTCTATGGCAAAGGCTTTCGAACAACAAGCGCACATCTCCCATCCGGAGTCCTACTTCACTAATGGATCCCACAAGACCCATAAGTTTGCTTCCAAACGAAACAGACACCCTTGATCCTGAATGATCTGCGTGCTCAAGATGATAAGTATTTTACTTTAGAGGTGGGGGGATGTCTTTTTTATTGCCATTTCTCCCTTTAGGTTTGCTCATAATGCTTCTGTCTACATTATTAAATGAGGTATTAAGACTTTTATCCAAGAGTCCTTACATTGGTTCTGGACTTATTTCCAGCAATACTTACAAAAAGCTTGCCCAGCTTTTTCCTCTAACCTCTAAAGGGTTTCTCCAAACTAAAACTTTGCCCTATAATAGGAGTTCTGATGGAGGTCTTTGTCAGTGACTATCCAAAGATATGTAAGCAATTTCCCCATATTATTGAGGTTCCTACTTTTGACAAAGACCTTGAGAGTTCCTGCCCTAGACAAGAGACATATGAACTGTAAACAGAAGCCATTTGCCAGGGGCTGGGACCTTCATTGTCAAGTCTGTTGATTTATTGTCTACATATGCCTTTTTACACATATAGCCATGGGTATGTCTGTCAATTATTACACATGCTGATGGGGAGGCTTTATTCTATTGCCAACTTTTTCCTGGCTTGATATAGTTATAATGCTTATACTTATGTTTATATATGTTTTGGTTAAAAATGTTCATATTGCCAATATGTAAGGCCTACTGTGCTGTTTTGCTCTGCCGTCCTGATATGTTACAAGTTGTTATGCAATGCTTCTTCTGGCCTAGTTTAAGGCTGTTTGAAACAGCTTTACTCTCTAGACGACAGAGCAGCCCAGTGATACTATGTCCGGGTAAATTTATAGCTTCTAGTTACACATGTTCCAACTGTTACATAATTGATTCTATTGTTTCTGTGCTCTGCTCTATTTTGCTATCATGAGGAGTACAGTACCGTGACCCAGGACTGTTACAACCACTATGAGGCCTATTTTTAGGCTGCGGCTTCCTTGTATGGCAAACTAGATGGGCCAGAGTTTCCTAATATTTGTATCTTATATGTGAGTTTAAGTACAATAACGGGACATGGCTTTTCATGTCTAGGACATGCTCCCCTTAAAATATACGGATGTCTAGTGCTTATCGAACACATATTTATTATATTGTATTATTATTGTGCACAATCCTAATTGTAATGCTTTAGTCTTATGTAGCCCTCACCATGCTTGACATGAAATAAAAGGGCTATCCTTGTGTCGAGATGTGTCTGACTTTAATTAGTTGGGCTTGTCTCGATATTGGGTATGGCTTTCTACGTTGCTAAGTTATAATTGTGTCCCTTCACTTTGACATCATTCCATGCTCTCCTGAGTATTAAAAGTTACTTAATCCCCATTAATTATGGGGATTAATTATACACTTACAAATGATAGGGGTTTGACTGCAGACCCTTAAGTTCTCCAATACAGCTGTCCAAAGTTTTAGTGCCTTCTTTTTCATTTAAATCTCTCTGACTTTGACTGAGTATGTTTGTTTATCATTTTATAAGTTTAAATGTATCGCTCTGCCTTGCTGCTAAGATTGATCCTTGATTAATATGGACGACATGTCCAGACTTGGACAATGGCTACAGATAGCTGTTTGACTCTACTTGTGGTGGGGCAGACCATGAGCAATATCTTCATGTGTAATACTCTGGCTTTCGTACATTTATGCCAATACTGTTTTGTTCCGTTGTTTTATGTTTCTCTATACGCTTGCCTGTTTTGCCGTACCGGGGTTTGCAGTGAGGTGCTCCCAGATTGATTTAGTCATAGTGAGATTCTCATTTAGACTGGTACTACTCGGTGGGGTGGAATAGACAAGTCTTGAGATACTGGTTGCTTGGTATTATAAATATCCCTTAAATGTAAATTTATTGTGACCCTGACAGCTTCCCAGCTTAGCTCCCAACAGGAGATTCCCTTAGTTTAGCTCCCAAAACTCCCTCTTTTTTGGAATATACTAGGACCAATTTAATTCGACTCACCATCATCTCCGTCCTTAGAGTAACTTATCCCCAATCATCTCATACTCCTCACTTTTGACACTCCGTGGAGTGTCATATTTTGATATGGCAAGATGACTCCTTGACATTGAAGCCCTCTAATTTATTCTTTTTGTTCTTGAATAAGGTAAATAATTAGCCCCCCACCGTTCAGATGCAGCTTGGTCGTCATCACTCGGCCACTTTTTACTCCCCCGACCGCCGGTTTCGCTGGCTAACGTTAAGCAGAAACACATAAGTTTCAACCCCCCCATGAAAAATAAGTTTACATAGTAAACACTAGAACACAGATTCTAGAATTCCACTTTCCCTATAAACGAGAAATATTACTTTGGGATAGTTGAAAGAAGTGAGTAGACTTTGGATACTTTCAAAGATCCTTTCTAACCCAGACTAGTAAAGCAGTTGTTTTACTCGCTCAAGGGCTTAGCATCCTTCCTTTTTACCCTTCTCTCCCTCTTTCCCCTTCTCTCTCTTTTTTTTTTTTTTTTCCAAGAATGGCTCAGGCGGTAACGTTGAGCTTTCTTACCTTAAATACAAAAGGTTTGAATTCTCCCAGCAATCACAGTCTTTTAAGAAATTTTCTACGGACCCAGGGGAGTGATCTGGTCTTTCTCCAGGAGTCTCATTGGGCAACCTCCCATATTCCGACTTTTAAGTTTCCTCAGTTTTTGGAAGTCTATCACTCCACCTACAAAGACAAAACCAGGGGCATCTCTATCTTGATTGGTAAAATGTGTCCTTTCATCTCATTCATCAGGTGAGTGATGAGGAGGGACGCTTCCTTATCCTGATAGGTAAACTGAATAATCAATTATATATGCTGGTCAATATTTACGCTCCAAACCAAGGTCAGGTAGCGCTTCTGAAAAAAATTCTAGCCACAGTTGATAGGTTGAAGCAGGGAACCCTTGTCTTTGGTGGCGACTTCAATCTTGTTTGGCACCCACATTTGGATAAGAGAATCCCTATTCATAAATCCTTAGACTCCTTCACTACCTCAATAGCTCCTAAGTTTTGGAATGTAATATTCCAGTATTCCCTATATGATGTCTGGAGAGCATGCCACCCCGAGTCGAGAGACTTTACCTATTTCTCGGCCTCACATAGGTCATATTCTCGGACTACTTTTTTGTCAATTCATGGACTATGAATTTGATTAAAGAATCTAGAATTCACTATTGTGTCTGGTCTGATCATGATGCAGTCTCTTTTAAGATTCAGAGTGGGGACCCCCCTTGTGCTAAACCAGCCTGGAAATTTCCTAAATTTCTTTGGAGAGATTCCATGTTTATGCAGACCCTCCAGAAGGAAATTCATCAATTCCTACTGGTTAATCAAGAAGGCCAAACCTCCCATCAAATCAGATGGGCAGCGCTGAAAGCATATTTGCGTGGGATATGCATATCCAAAATAGCTACAATGCGCCACCTGAGAAAAGCCCCTTTGGGCAAATTAATGTGTGAACTGAGAACGGTTGAGTGCCAGAACAGAAAAAACCCATCTCAGCAAAGTTCTGAGGAAATCGCGCGTATAAAGAGTCTGATTAAAGACCTTGAGCTTAGTAGAATTAAAAAAACTCTGTCTACCTTCAAACAGCTACTATACCATAAGAGCAATAAAACCGATTCCTTGCTGGCTAGTAAGCTCAAAAGTCGAGCGGCTGCAGCTAGAATACAGTACATAGTTCACAAAGGAGAGAGGGTATATGCACCGGCTGAAATTGGAATAGCATTCGTGGAGTATTACGATAATCTGTACAATATTGCCAAGAGTGAGTCTCCGGACGCAGCTACGGTATCGGAGATCTCTCAGTTTCTCCAAACACTACACCTTCCCGCGCTTTCAGCAGAGGATGGGATTTCCCTGATGGAACCATTCCAAGTTAGGGAGGTCATATTAGCGATCAGAAACCTTAAAAACAATAAAGCACCAGGACCTGATGGCTTCCCTGGGACCTTTTACAAAAAGTTCTCAAAACAATTGGTGCCAGTCTTACACCGTTTTTTTAATGAAATCAAAGCAGGGGGCAAAATTTTGAGAGAAAACTTAGAGGCTTCAATAATCACTATACTTAAACCGGCCAAAGATCCATCGCTATGTAGCAGCTATTGCCCAATCTCCCTAATAAACGCAGACACCAAGCTGTACTCTAAACTCCTAGCGGATAGACTGGTCACCCTCCTACCTTCTCTTTTGCAGGTGGACCAAGTTGGCATCACCAAGGGACATCAAGGGCCAGATAACATGAGGGGACTATTATCTGTCTTCTCTGATGCAACCAGGATAGGGACCCCACTAGTGGCCCTGTCGTAGACGGCGAAAAGGCCTTTGACAGGGTCAGGTGGGAGTTCATATGGGAGGTTCTCAAGACTTTTGGTTTCCCTCCCCAAATGATCGCGGCCATCCAAACTCTATATTCATCGCCACACGCGAGAATCAGAGGCCCTGGCTTTTGCGCCCCTGAAATCATTATTTCAAATGGAAGTAGACAGGGGTGCCCCCTCTCGCCCTTTATATTCTCACTGGTAATAGAGCCTTTAGCTCAGGCTATTAGAAGCTCTGAACAGGTTACTGGAGTCCTATATCCCAAGCATGAAGAAAAAATTGTATTATTCGCTGACGATGTTACGCTGCTCTTGACTAATCCGGTGTCTTCGATACCGGCTGTATTTCGACTGATTAATCTCTTTAACAGACTTAGCTACTACAAGTCTAACATTACAAAAACGGAAGCCTATGCTCTTAATTTCTCGACAGATCAGTTTCTGGAACTACAGAGAGATTTTGATTTTCAATGGTCAGATAGTCACTTGGAAAAAAGGGAGGAGAAAAATGGATAGTCCAGAGCACTCAATTAGCAACTATATCTTATGTATAAGCTGTGTATAGTTACAGTGAAGTTTGACTGGAACCGGTTAATAGTAAAACTTAACATTTAATAGTAGATAACTAAAATATGAAAAACACTACTGGTGTGTGTATATAAAAACAATTAAAATGTCATGGAACAAAAGAAAGCAGGCATGCCCAGGTATTCACCAAATAGTGTAATGTCAATAGAATGGAGGGATTTGTCTGGCAAGGAAGCACCCAAAAATGCTCACGGATTGCACAGGTACAACTATCTAAAAAAAAGGATTACCCTCAAACAAGTTATCTATCACTAGTGCAATGCTNNCCCTGTCAGAGTCCCAAATATGAGCCAATAGTAGATATTATAAATAAATAGTATAATATCAATGCATAGTAAAATATAATTAAGTCACAATGTCAGTTAAGCCTTAAAGGTAGACAAACACACGTTAAGGCAGCAAGAGCTTTCAAAACAAGAGCCTGATGTGCATTTCGCCAAACAAATGGCTTTCTCAAAGGCTAACCCGGCCCAGGGCAAGCCTCACTGCTTAAGTATAATTATGCACCAATCTGGGGTGAGGATTCACACACACCCCTCGGAGTAGCCAATGCCATATGACCTCCTATCATTGGATAGAGGTCCGTCTTTGACTAAATTTGGTTTTATGGGTAATTTTTGTAATTTTGTACAAAAGATCTATCAGAAACCGGTCTCATATCTGCTAGTTAATGGTATGGTCTCTCCTAAGATACTTTTGCAAAGAGGAACAAGACAGGGTTACCCGCTTTCGCCTCTTCTCTTTAATATTGTTTTGGAACCCTTGGCAATCAAACTACGTGAGGTTCTGCCGGGGATCCCCTTGGGGGGCCAAAATTTGAAAATACTGCTTTACGCTGACGATATTTTACTATTTCTGAATAAAACGGCAGTTACTATTCTAAAAGTAAATCTATTTAGCACATTTGCGGGCTACAAAATTAATATGGAGAAGAGAGAGTTGATGTGGCTTGGGTACCGAGGTGTAGACCAACCCAATACAACATTTCAAAAAGTGAATGCTATTAAATATCTTGGATTAGAGATCAATAGAAATCCGAAATTGTGGTATCAGGCTAATTTTGGTTGGCTTTTCCAGAAAATCCAAGATGATCTTAAGCTGTGGGCGGCATTTCCTTTATCGCTTTCAGCCTCGATTAACTTGATTAAAACTATAATTTTTCCAAAAATTCTCTATTATCTTCAAAATCTGCCTCTCTTGATCTTAAATAAGGACCTGAAGAAGTTGTCATCATGGTTTTCAAAGTTTATCTGGAAATCTAAAAAGCAGCGATTATCTCTTAATAGGCTCTCTAAAAAATATACGGATGCAGGGCTGGCTCTACCCAGTATCAGACTTTACAATTAGGCTTCTTTGAGTAAAATTGCTATTGATTGGATCTCCCAGACTAATTTGGTCACTACTTATGATCTCGAATCATACATGACTAAACCGTGGTCTTTGAAAGCTCTTATACACTATTCCCCACAATCCTTACCGTTGGGGGTATCCTCTCTTATTTCTGTTAGGAATATAATTGTGGCTTGGCATAGGTTCTGCAAACTGCTTAAAATTGATTCATCCTTTTCAGAATATTTACCTATTAGGGGGAACCCTCTATTTTCTCCAGGTGTAGACCAGAAATGTTTTTATGACTGGCAGCTTAAGGGGCTAGAATATCTGCACCAATTAGTTAACGATGAATTACAGATACTTCCTTGGGAAATTATTAGGGAGCAGTTTTCTCTATCTAGGCTGAATCGGTATGCGTATTTCCAAATTTGACATTTTATTAGCTCTCAGAAATGGTACTCATCTAGGAGATGCGATTGGTCCGAGGTCAAGATCTGTATTAAAAAATGTATTCTTGGTGATGCATCAATTTCTTTAATTTATAATATTATGTTGACCAAGCAAGGTGTGCTAGAGGAGGATAAACTAACTAAATTTTGGCTTCCATATATTCCTTCTATAGACCGCGAGAAAGTATCTAATAGTCTCTCGACAGTGGCCAGATTCACGGTTCCAGTAAGTTGGAAAGAATCCCATCTAAAATTACTAAATAATTATTACTCATCTCCGGCTCTATTGGCCAAATGTTTTCCTGCTTAAATTTACAGATGCGAGCATTGCTCATATATTCGGGCTGATATCCTCCATATGTTATGGGCTTGTTCTAAAATCTGTCAATTATGGCTGAAGGTCCAATTCTGGTATAATAGAGTCTTTGAGCGTTCTGTCTCCGTTTCTCTGCAAGATATAGTATTGCTTTTTTCAGAGCAGAGAGGGGGTGTAAGAATGCGTATTCTAAATACTATTATATTAATAGTGAGGTACAATATCCTTAAAAAATGGATATCAAAAAGCTCTCCTAGTTTGTCACTAGTTTTAAGGGACATCCAAGCTCAGATTATTTTTTAATCCTTTCATTTACAACAAGTATCTGAAAAAAAAATTAAAGAGTTTTTGGAAGGCTGGGCTCCGGTTATTAAGTCATACCCATGCTGTCTGCAGAGACAGATTTTAAGACCTTTTGTTGCCTCTGTAAGCTTTGCAGAATTGGTTTTACATCAAGTATTTCCAGACACCTGGATTAGAAATAGAAGTGATATAGATTAGCCTCGGTCAAGAACAGATAGTCTAGATGTTATCCGGTATCCCTTAGATCCTGGGGGAAAGGGGGGCTTTTCTAATGTTTTTTTTCTTTTTCTTTTTTTTTTTTTTCCTTTTTCCCTTGTGTTTTGTTGTTTTATGTATATACAGGTGAAAATTAGCCACTTTATCACAGTACTACCCCGGATAAATGGATAAGTGTGATATTGACATGAAATCTTGTCTTGTTTGCTTCTTTTTTTTTTTTTCCCTATGTATAAAGATTGTTTCATTTATGATGGTATCTCCGATATATGTTGGTCCTGCGAGACACAGAATATGTAGAGTGCATTTTATTTTTCTTTATTTCAAGTGGCTAAGACTAATAAAGATATTTAAAAAAAAAAAAAAAAAAAAGAGGTCCGTCACGTGACACACCCTTGATGACAAGGAGTAGGGGGCGGGGCCGAAAGCTGATCCGCTGTATCATTAATAAATAACGACAACTGCCAGATCTGACAAGACGATATAAATATGTACAGCAAATAATCAGTCCAATATAATTTTATGGATGTACATGAATAAAACCCTCTTTATTACATTACCAAGTTATGTTGAGAATGAGAAAAAGTGGCAAACTATAGCGTTTATTTGATGTCTGCACCTTAATGTTTCATACTAATGTATGTTGATATTAACCCTTTAAGGACACAGCTTTCAGTTTGCTCAATTGTTTTATGACGGAAAAATTCCGTCATATGTCCTTAAGAGGTTAAGCAAGGTAAGTAATGTTCCGAAGAGACATATGATAGTCCTCAATAAGATGTCTGATGATTATGACATCAATACTAAGTAAAACTTAGTCTATTATTGAGAAAAATAAATCAAATGAAACAATGATGAAAAAACATGATGAGAAAAAACCATGATGAAAAAATGATGAAAAAATGATGATGAAAAAAGGGGAGGAGGATTCTTTCTCAGGTTTGAGTATATTGTTGCGTCACCAATATCTGTTAAGATAAAACTAAGTTTATACGTGACAAACCATATAGGTATAAGTACGAATGAAATTTCATATTAAAAGCAACAGATGGAGCGCGTTGCACATTAAGCACATAATCAAAGTCATGTAGCTAGAATATTATCTTCCATTATTAGAATAAGTCGTTACCAATACATTAGTCACAATAGTCTTATTAGTAGCAAGATGACATGGTTTAAATTTCATATGATTCTTTATTAATATGAAGAAAAGAAGGAAATTATCATTATAATATATGGCCATTTCTATATGCCAATGAATAAAAGAGATGTATGTTTCACATTGATGAAAGGACTACTGAGGTAGAACTTTGTATTGAAGAACCAACCATAGTTATATCTCAAATACATTGACAATTTCCTATGATTGATCTATTAAGTTATAGATCATCTCATGTTATTACATTGATAAAACTTATATACAATCCGGAATGCTTATTTCCAAATGTACTGAGTTGTACATATTTCTGAAATTTACTGATGTTTTTTAAAAAAAAAATATTATTAAAGATAAATAACATGGCTAGTATAATCAAACTAAGTATATTCATTGGTATATCAACAATGATTCAGAGAGTCTGTAATATTATTCTTGAAATCTGCTAATATGAAGGTAGTATTGTAAATCCCTTACAAAATGTGAAAAAGTCACAATTATAAGCTCCAAGAGCTATTTATAATTTACAAGGGTCATATCAGACTATCTCAGATATACATTGATTTCTTATCCAAAAAATCATATGAAGAATTACTATACACAAATATTTTAGATGTTTCAAGAACGAATTGTAACCGTCTTGTTCATTAAGACCCTGCGGTGTTAAGGTATTTAGCCAGAATATCCACCGACATTCCGCTTGTANNTCCAGGTTTAATGACCTGTAGGACTGATACTCTCAGATCTGGTTTTGTACCATGGTTCCTAAGGTAGTGTTTAGCCACTGGGGTCAGAGTTTTGTCTCTCTGGTGATCTTTTTCACAGTTTTTAATGCTATTTATGTGTTCTCCAAGTCTTACACGTAATTCACGTGTCGTTATACCTATGTATCTCTTGCCACATTTGCATAGTAAGCAATACACCACGTTTTGGGTTTTGCAATTAGCAAAACCAAGTATTCTTTTAGTACTGCCAGTCCGAGTGATAAATTCCCTTTCATTATGTACATACTTGCAGAAACTACATGTACCACATGTATAAGTTCCACATATTTGTCTGTTGATATTTCTCCTAGTAAAGTGACTTTTGACCAGTTTATTGCCAATTGTTGGCGCTCTCCTCCAGCTGGTTTTGATTCTATCTCCCAAGAATTTTGGCAAGTCCTTATCAGATTTCAATATGCCACTGTGTTAATTCAGAATCTCACTAATCTTATTATGATTAGTGTTATATGTTGTTACAAATCTAATTTCATTGTTGACAATTTTAGATTTCTTTTTGGGGGTTAGTAGAGAATCTCTCGGTGTTCTTTTCGCTCTTTGATATGCTTTTCGTATGACTTTACGAGTATAACTTCTATCTCTTAATCGTAATTTTAATTCCTTTGCTCTTTCATTAAAGACCTTAAAATCAGTACAGTTTCATGGAGTAGTAGTTTTGAGCGGAGTGTTAGACACTGTAGTGAATATGAACTTTGACAAAATCCTTGTGGAAATGAAGTCCCTAATGTCGAAGTGGGACTATCAAGAAATGTTGTGGCTTGGCAGAGTAGAAACAGTTAAAATGTCTCTCCTTCCGAAAGTTTTATACCTGTTTAGGTGTATACCGCTCAATGTCCCATATGGGATTCTCCACCAAATCCACAGGGCATTTCTGCACTATGTGTGGAAGAATAAAATTCAGAGGGTTGCATATAGAACCCTCCAAAGACCATTTCCTAGTGGAGGTATTGCATTTCCCAATGTGTACCTGTATTACGAGGCGGCAAGGCTCACCCACATCTCAGCGGAGGGGTGTGCTAACTGAGAAACCAGGTTGGTACAGACTTGAGGAGCAGGCCTTACCTCTGGGACTAAAACTCAGATATGTAATCTGGGTTCCTAAACATATGAACTTAAGTATATCAATTGATAACCCCATTGTCAAACAGGCCTTTAATTTCTGGCACGACCTCCGTCACTGCACTGAAATCTCTCCACATCCATCCCCCATACATAGCATGGGTAGTCTCTTATGGAATTCTCCAAATATCCATTTGGATTTTTGGAATAAGAAGGGAGTCCATCATCTTGAGAGGATCCGGAAGAGGCGGAGCTACACGCCACATGGGCGAATAGTGTGAGTGCTCAGAGTTGCACAGAGTTTCCAGCACCGCCAAAAATACAGCGTCCTCTTGGTCTCCTTCTAGTCCCACCTGGTTTGGGAAGCGACGAGGTCCCCTCCTGGAGGGGAATATCGCACAGCCACACGACACGGCTGGTAGTGTCCGGATCCTGAAGACACGGTCCTGGTCCGTGGTCTGGGCCTGATGAAAAAGCTGCAGTTTTGTATATGGGAA